>JBBPRF010000366.1:0-28158 GCA_038092875.1 Lanmaoa pseudosensibilis | reverse complement strand
TAAGACAAGGGAGGTCTAAGCTAGGGATCTCTACTGCGAGAGCGCAGGTATTTATACGTAAGGAGTCCGCGCACGGACCATGAGAAAAGATAACTAAGAATGGTAAAGGGGAAAGGGTGACGCGTCGTACGATAATGGTAGCCAATGAGAAGACGACGCGTCATTAGAGTTACAAATAGAAGATTGGAAATGAAATGCGCAGTCAATGGTGTCATGACTGTGGACTGCGGAGTCACGTGATAGAAACGGCAGTTGCCGACTGGATAAGGTCACGTGAGACGAAGCGAAAGGAAAGCGTACGAGGCAGGAGTCGAACGAGTGACTCGTAGTAATACAGCGTATAGCTAATGAAGATTAGGAAAGAAAAGAGTAGTCCAGGACGAATCGTAACAGTATCTGCTGCAAATCCACAAGTTTCTTGCTTGCTTTGCTTCCTTGCCTCTTTGTCTCTACTTCTTAACAAGTTGACCTTGCTATTTGAGTGATCATGCCCTCAAACCTTTGAACTCTTGTCACTGTCACATTTATTGCTGGATGAGTACCTTGTCATCATTGCCACTACATCAGTAAATCACCCATTTTGGAATAGAGCCCACACTGCCACTGCCATACCACAGTTTGCCATAGTGGATGCATAGCCATCATGGCCACACAGTGGCCACAGTGCTACTGTCAATGAAGTGTACAGTAGCACTGTTATGCTTGATCTGGGTAGGACCAAACATAGCCCTTGTGAAGTGGGGGGAAAATTGTGGGGTCAAGGATTAGCTATGCTGGAGCAATAATGACAAGGGGTTCACCTGGTGGTGATCCACAACAGTAATGACAGAGGTTCAAAGGTGCAACTGCTTAATAGCAAGGTTGACTTGATAAGGAGAGAAGATAAGAGAGATGAAGGGATAAGGTGAGTGAGGAACAGATGACTTTGCAGCAGATACTAGGTATAGATAGTGTAATGGACACTGACACAATTCATATTGAACACCACCACATGGCTTGCCCTAAGGCCTGCTACCATTGGCTGGACTAAATGCAATGAAAGGAAAAGCAAAAAGAATCAAGCAAATGAGCCTGGCTGTAGAGGAGAGATGGGGTTGTTCCTTAATCACCCAGGAAAGCACCTGATAGGTAACAAGTGGATTAGACTAGGAGTTTCAGTTGCAATACATGGGTTTATATACATATGGGAATGGTGTACAGATCAAGCAGTACTGAGGTGAACAAGGAAATATGCTGCCAAGTCTGATGAAGCAATTACAGATCTTGGTTGGTAAAGTATAGCTATTACTAAGGTAAAATAGTTGTGTTTACTAATGCTGTGTCTGGATTACTCTGTATCACATGCATGTTCACACGGTCACATGCTTTGGGCCAAGTAACAGTTGAAGTTCTGAATTTTGTTGAAGTCCAAAGTAGTAGTAAAGTATGCTTTAGTAGTGTAGAAAATGAAAGCATTTATAACACTACCCCCTCTTCAAGACTTGTATTCCAGATGAGTACCAACAAAGTGTGTGGAAATTAACCTGTTTGAAGGGTAAAATAATGAATGGAAATCCACTGGTGAAATTCCTTGGATACAATGGGGTGTGGATGGGTGGGAGGTGTGAAATGCCATAATAGCATCCTTAGCATGTCATAAATTGGCTGCTGGTTTCCATGTGTGATTCATTTCATTGTATTCCTTCCAATGTACCAAGTACTCCAGTTTTCTTCCTTTCATGTGGGATATGTAAGGTGATATAATCAACCTCAAATTCTTTGATGCCCTCTTTGTCCACTTCAATTGTGTCCAGGTGTGATACACACTGCCCTGGTAATGGTTCTCAATAAGGTATAACCTGAGTAATGTTGACAGTTGGATGAATATGGACAGTATTAGATAGTCAAAGAGTTACAGCATTATGCAAGACCTGTGTGATTTCATAGGGTCTGATCCATTTTTGTGTAAATTTCTTTGCCATGTATGATAGTTTGAGGTGATTGGTGGAGAGCAGAACTTTATCTCCAGCTGAATATTTGGAAGCTTCTGACCACCTATTATCTACATGCTTCTTCATTATATCCTATACTTTCTTCAGTGCCTGCTGAACTTCCTCATGGGATTTCTTTAATTCCCATCCAAACTCCTTGGTGTTAGGTCCTTCAAATCCCATATATGGGAAATAATTATGTGTGATGGTGAAGGGGATGGAGTTGGTGGCAGTAGAGAGGGAATTATTATGATGGAATTGGGCTATTTTGATCCAGTCTGCCCAATCACCCTGTTTCTTTCCTACATAAGCATGGAGATATTGCTTCAGATCTTGGTTAACATGCTTGGTTTGCCCATTAGTTTGGGAATGATAGGCTATAGAAAGTTTCTGGATAATTCTGAGTAGTAAGCATAGCTGTGTGGTAAAGTTCGACATGAATTGAAGGCCCTTATCTAAAACTATCATAGTAGGTAGTCCATGTATACACCAAACATTATTGCAAAATAAAACTACTAAATCCTTTGAAAAAGTAGTTTTGAAACAAGGAATAAATACTACTCCTTTTGAAAAATGGTCTACTACTATGCAAACGGCATCAAATGATTGGAATGCTGGAAGACCAGTAATAAAGTCCATGGAAAGGTCCATTCAGGATTTGCTGGGTATAAGTAAAGGTACAAGTTTACCTGCCGGTGCTTTTGACAAACCCTTTGTGAGGAAGCACACTTGGCAATGATTTACATAAGTTTTTACATATTGTGTGACACCAGGCCATGTGAGATGCTGTGTAACCATATTAATGGTTCAGCCTTATCCATGATGTCCAGATACTGTATAGGAGAATCATGACATAAGTTCAAGAGATCTAAATGAAGTGATTCTTGTTAAAACCAGGCATATACTGACAGAGTCTTGTAGATGCTTCACTGGTGATGGTGGTTTGAGGTAAAGAGTCTTATTTTAAACTCAGATCCACTGAGTCTGTATTTAAGTACATGGAGTGTGTGAACTATTACTATATGTAGTATTCTAGTGTTCAACACTCCCCCTTGTCTGATGTACTGTAAATGTATGCTAGACAGAAGTATCTACTATATTCACTCAATCTGTATGAAGGGTGAGATTGTGAAATTCCAAGCCAAGTTGTTGCCTGAACTTCTCAAATTTGACAAATCCAAGGTTCTTTGTGAACATATCCACAGGGTTGTCATTTCCAGGGATATAGAACAAGCTCACTCATTTGAATGTCATCACTGCATCATGTATGAAATGGTACTTGATCATGATGTGCTTGGAACATTTTCAGTGACTGGGTTTTCTGCTATGAATAGCAACCCTTGATTGTCACCACAGATGGGGATTGGTTGGAATTTATATCCAAGTTCCTCAAACATCTGTTTAATTCATACAACTTGGCAAGAACAATTGCTCAGAGTCATATATTCTGCCTCAGTAGAGGATAGCACAGTGGTTTTTTGTAAGTGTGAGTTCCACAAGAACACACCATTTGCTAACTTCAGGTAATATCCTGTCTGCAAGTGCTGGTAATTTTATCTTGACCCCAGTCAGAGTCAGTGCAGGCAATGATGCCTTTGCCAGAATTTCCATTATATACAAGTGAATAGTCACTGGTGCCAAGTAGGTACTGGCAAATATATAGAGCCTTCTCGAGGTGCTCTTGTGATGGGTTGGTGGATTGACATGCAAGTTGGGTTATGGTATAGGAGATATCAGGCCATGTGCCAATCATGAGATATAGTAATGAGCCTATTACTGTCTGAAAGCATGTACACAATTCTTGATCGACAGGGGCATCATTCTTCACTGGATAATAATCCTGTGGGAGAGGTGTGTGAGCAGGTTTTGTATTGATCATTTCATAATGCTCAAGCACTTTGTTGAGATAATTCCACTGGTCAATTAAATTGCGGTGATCTTCTTGATGTATATTCATTCAGAGGAATTCATGAGGTTCTCCAAGATCACAACATTACCACTTTTTCATAAAAGTGGCCTTTGGTTTTTCGACTAGGCTCTTTAAGGGACTGCAAAAGATTGCATCATCAACATATATGATAGTGAGTACAAAGTCTTTTCCTCACTTGTACACAAACAATCCGGCATCAGATTTGAGCCATTCAAATCCTAACTTTGTCATGGATTTGTCCAAAGTGTGCCACCAAGTAAGTCCAGCCTGTTTTAGACCATAGATGGCATGTAGGAGTTTGAGTACCTTGCTTCTAAGGTGGGGAGGCAAAAGCCCTTCTGGGAACTCCATATAGAGTTTTTCTTCAAGAACACCATATAGATAGGCATTGCAGACATCAAGTCCTGATAAGTGCCACTTTTGTAAAGCAGCTAGGGTGAGCATACATTGCATTGTTTCAAATTGCACAACAGGCGAGAATATTTGGTCAAAGTCTACTCCTTCAACATGTGAGAAGCCTTTTGCTACTAAGTGTGTGTACTTCTGGCTGTCAGATTTGACATCAAAGACCCATTGATTTTTTATAACCTTATGACTACTGGGGTGATTGATGATTTCCCATACCTTGTGTTCTTTGAGCATGGTTAACTCAGTATCACAGGCTTTTCACCACTTAGATTGTTCTGCAGTGGGTAATTTGTTGATGTCCTTGAAGGACCATTCCCAGTATTGGAAGAATTTGAGGATTGTGCATGCAGGATTGCGTGTTGGCACAAGAAATTCAAGAGTGTATCTCCCCCTTTACTGGTGAACTGCTCGACATCCTCCTCAGAGGGAGTAGGGGTCAGAGGGAGGCCGCCAGAGGGATATCCAGTGTGCTAGGTGTCTGTGGTGGAGCATCACCAATGAGTCACTTCCAGATGGATTCTTTCTTGATGTCCTTCACCTGTTTAACCATGTTGCTGGGCCTGGTAGGTGGTTGGTGGATGTACGCAGATTTGCAAGGGACCACAGGAGGTTCAGCAGGCGGTGGTCATGGGACATGAGGGGGTGTAACCAGAGGCGGAGGGGGTGTAGGGTCCCATCCTGGCGAATCAGGTCACACAGGTTCAGATGTTGTTGTGTGCAGTATGCATTTATCTTCATCTTTAGAGCTGTCAAAAGAATGATCTTCTGAGGTATGAGGTTTATGAGGGGAGTGACTGATGGGTTTGTGAGGCTGAGCCCCTGAGCATCTGGGGAATAAGTTCTCATCAAAGATGGCATGTGTGGAAGTGTGAGGCGAGTTATTCAATCACATAAACACATAGTTGATTTCACTTCCAGCAGTGATGCCCAGATAGATCATCAGTTGTGACTTCAGTTGAAGTTTCTCTCCACAAGTCTCATCAGGAAGATGCACATAGACGCCATGTCTAAAGACTTGGAGATGTGAAATGGAAGGTTTCTCCCCCTGGAGTAATTCATGGGGGGTCTTCCACTGCAGTTGATTCATGGGCGTAATGTTGTATACATGTACTGCATAAAGTAAAGCACATTCCCAGTAGAAATCAGATAGACAAGCATAAAGACACATTGTCTATGTCTTATCCATAAGGGTGCAGATTGATCATTTGGCATGACCATTCTGTTGGTGTGCATATGGTGCAGACTGATGAATACGAATTCCATTGTTGCATAGGTAATTAACAAATGCCTTTGAGGTAAACTCCCTGCCAGCATCTAATTTGAAGCCTTTGATATTGGTATTGTATTGAGTGTGGACATATGAAAAGAACTGTTTGGTGACCTTTAGAGCCTGGTCTTTAGACCGCAAACATGTAACCCATGCCATAGAGGTATAGTCATCATAATAGACAATGGCATATCTATATTGGTGGTATGATTCTGTCTCAAAAAATTTGAGATCTGAGTGAATCAGTTCAAATGGTGCGGTTGCCCTTTGCTCAGTGTGAGGGAATGACCTGTTGGGTTGTTTGCCCAGTTGGCATCCTGGACAGATCTTATCATTTGTAGGAATCTTCATGTTTGGGAAGTTCTTTAAATGTTTTTGTGCAGCTTTAAGTATGTCCTTGGAGGAATGTCCTAGGTGGCAATGTAGTAATTCATAGTCCACAAAAGCCATGGACTTAGTGGCATGTGGATGAATGGGAGTTGTGTGTGTCCAGAACATAGTATCTGGTCCATGTGAATGGAAGGACAATACAGTTCTTTTGGCACACTTATTATAGAAATTAATGTGCCCTGGTCTAACATTGATGGTGAGGCAACAATTTTTTAATAAAGTGCCCATAGAAATGAGCCAAAGGTTGCATTATGGCATGTATACTACTGGCAATAATTGCACAGTAGATCCATTATACTCAAGTAGGATTGTCCCCTCTCCTAAGATAGGTGCTTTGCTGCTTGCAGTTTGCAAATATCAAGGGGTAGGGTATTGCTGATACTTGATGAAGTCCTTCTGGTTGTAAGTAAAATGAGCCAAAGCTCCAGAGTCAAGTAGCCACATGTGGTCTGGATTATCAAAGTCATGGGTGTGCTCTTTACCTTTGCTGGATGACTTATTACAGTTATCACACATTGCAAAAGGGAGTGGTAGTAGTTTAGTCCATTCACTATCTACTACAGACAAGCACACATGTACAATACTATTCTGTGGTGAATTTCACACATCAGTGTCTGGGTAGTTAGAGCAAGAAAAGACTGACCATTCTCTGTCAAAGCCAAAGTCAAAGGGATCTCCCAGGAACTGATCTTCACCCTCACATCTGCCATTGAGGTCAAAGTATTGCTTGAGGTATTCATCAGCATATTCTTCTCCAATCAACATGGTATCCTCCTCATCCACATCCATGATGGTGGCAGCTGGGACAAGAGTGGGGTCCAGGCACTCCTCTAGGGTGCACCAGCTGTAGTTGGAAATCAGTGGTGATGCCAGGAAAGGAGAGCAGTACATGGGGAAATTAACAGGTGGTGGAGGAAGGTGCCCAGATTCAAGAGTCAGGATGGATCACCTAGTAGCAACAGGCTCCAAGATCTGAATGGTTTGAGGTGCTGGAATCACCTTGAGGTGGTGAGCAAGACTTATAGTTTGCATTGTTTGAGGGAAAGTGAAGGGACCATAGTTGGTGGTCCCAGGAGTGTGTGCAAGGGTGTGGGGATCCTTGACAGGATATGACATAGCAGGAGGTGGAGGCATGATGATTATGGAAGAGAAGGTGAAGAAGGTGGAGGTGGAGGCATCATTGGAGTTGTTTTTTGGCTTCTTCTGCTGATTGTCCTGCTTCTCCTGACCTTCCTTTGAGCACTTACCATGGCAGTTGCACTTACCTTGACCTTGGCCTTGCTGCTGCTGCTGCTGAAATTGGGAGTCATTCCCCTTCTGCTTGACAGCAGAGATCTTGTGGGCTTGCATCCCAGCAGGCTGTTTGCCTTTTCTGGCCAAGTGTTGCTGCCAAGCAGTGGTGACAGCCTTCTTGAAGTCCACGAGGTCAGGGGCTTTCTCTGTTTCCTTACCAGTGAGCTTCATTGACTTTTGATTTATAATCATAGTTATGATGCCAGCATATTGAGGCGCTTTGGCAAGCACCATCATCAGCTGGATCTTTGTGTCAACCAGATACTGCAGCTCTGAGAGCCACACAAGGTGAGCATTGATTGTTGCAAAAGCAGGAGTGGAATGGGAGGTTTCGGGGATGGTGATGTTGAGGAGGGCTTTGAATTCGGAGAATGTGGAAGCTAAGGATGGAGTGGAGTAAGCCTTCTCAAGGGTGTTCCAGAGTTGGTGGGTGATGGTGATATTGTAATAATTCACAGAGATGTGGGACTCCACCTTAAGCATGATAAGTCTGAGTGCCTTGTCATTGTTGTCCTCCCAATCCTGAATCTCCTTGGTGTGGTTGGTTTTGATTTTTGTCTCCTTTTCATCCATGTATTTGTGTGTGGGACAGGCACGACACATGGAGGTCCAGAGACCTTTGGAGCAGAGGTAGTTGGACATTTCAATACTCCAACATTGGTAGTTGGTGCCATTAAGATGAGGAACATGGTTGTATGAGTTGGAGGACATGTTTGATAGGATATAGTATTTGGGGTGAAGAGGCATTAGTATTGTACCATAATCATTTATAAGAAAATGGGGGCGAAGAAGAACCACTCATTCCTGAATGCTTTCAGAGCCCAGTCACCAAAGTGACATAGTCTCCTCCTGAAATAAACCAGATGACATTTTCATTACTGAAAGTGCTAAAAGCACATCAGAGTAGTCTGGCATAAGAACACACAAGACATGTCAATGTTCAAACCACTCTGGTGTAAAAATACACAGAAGTGAAGTGGTGTTCAGTATAAAGACACATGAACAACCATAGGTAGAGTGCTGTGTGTTAAGCACAAGTGGGGCTCATAACCTGTTAAAACCAGGCATATATTGACAGAGTCTTGTACAGACTACATACCTTGTCTTGTAGATGCTTCACTGGTGATGGTGGTTTGAGATAAAGAGTCTTATTTTAAACTCAGATCCACTGAGTCTGTATTTAAGTACATGGAGCGTGTGAACTATTACTATATGTAGTATTCTAGCATTCAACAATTCTGGTATAAAAACTTTGTTTTTGTTGTTTTTATAGATGGTGTCAAAGAAGGTAAAACTGTCCACTTTTTCTAGTTTTTTAGATTCTTTTTTCAATTTTTCATAAAAAGGAGATGAAAGAGAAATATTATTAATGAATAATTGTTCTTGAAGTACTGTAATATTGGTATTATGGTCAGGCATCACATCTTTGTGATTGGGTCTTCGTAAGAGTGCATCAGTGCTTCTATTGGAAATACCAGGTTTGTAGATAATGGAGAAATTATATTTTTGAAGAATCACATGCCAGCATGCCTGTTGCTGTGAGAGATCTTGAGGATGTTTCCAAGACTCAAGATTTTTGTGATCTGTCCAGATTTTGAAATGTGTTCTTTCAACAAGATGATGGCACCATTCTTGTAGGGTGTATATTACTGCAAATAACTCTTTATTACAAATTGGATAATTCCACTCAGTGGAGTCAAAGGAATAAGAGATAAAGGAGTATGGTCTCCAGAGACCATCTTTACATTTTACCAAGAGAACTCCACTGGTTGCTATGTCACTAGCATCAATTTCCACTCTTATGTATTTCCTTGTCTCAATCAGGATAGACAAGTAGAGGGGCTGAGGTGAATTTCCCTTTTAATGTTTCAAAAGCAACCTGCTGCTTGAATCCCTACATAAAGGGTGTGTTTTTTTTGGTGAGATCATTGAGTGGGCATGTGATTTCGGCAAAGCCCTTGATGAACCATTGGTAGCTGTTATGAACTACCGCAAATGATAATCCACAAGGCTTGGGGACACGTCTTTCAGCATACACGACTACTGGCACAAGGAGTTTGTGGAGCTTTCACCCACATTCAACACTGGCCTACAAGGTGGATGTACACCAGGCAATGACCAAAGGTGGTAAACAAAGTGGATTAGACTGGGGAATCCAGTCATATGTGTCTAGCTTATATATGTTACAGGGTTGTGCACAGACCATGCAGTGCGTGAGATAATTTACTAAGTATAGTGAGATGAAAGAAGTGTTCGTGTGAATGACAGCTTGAGAGAAGGAACGGAAATAAGTGTGGGAATAGATAAGGTGTGAAAGAGACGGAGATTAAAACCATGAGGCATGTCACATGATTAGGTCTAGACCATGATCACATGATTGTTTCTCACGATCACATGCACTGGTCACGTGACTGGTAAAAGTGAAATGACAAGTTTGAAAAAGTTTGAAAATATTCATATTATAACAGTAGCCATTGCAAAGACTGAGGAATCCTTGGAGATTCTTCAATCTTTTGGAAATTAGTTAGTCCATTACACCCACAACTTTCTTTTCCTGCATTTCCACCCCTTTTTAGATACTTGCATACCTAAGAAATCAACCTTTTTAGCAAAGAAGACACATTTATCAGGTTTAGCAAATAGATCATTATCATGAAGTCTTTGTAGGACTTTGCAAACTATAGCTTTATGTTCTTCTTGGATTTTACCCTTTGTGAAGACCATGATGTCATCTAAATATAGTACTAGTACAACATACATATCATTAAATATGTCATTCATCATTTGCTAAAAAGTAGGGGGTAAGTTGGTTATTCCAAAATATATAACAGTAGATTCATAAGAGCCATGTGGTGTGACAAATGCTGCTTTCCATTCATTGCCTTCTTTGATGCATACATTATTGTAATCCCATTGGAGATCCAATGTGGTAAACATATCCACACCCTTTAAGTGATTGATTAAAGAAGAGATTAAAGGTAAGGGATAATTGTTTTTAATAGTTTCCTCATTAAGGTAACAATAGTCCATCACTAGACATTTGGCTCCAGTTTTCTTTGGGATAAAAAATACAGGGGCTGTCTGAGAAGATTTAGAGGAATAAATGTATCCTTTTCATAGTTCTTTATCAATGAATTCTCAGACTTTGTTCATTTCTGATTCAGATAAAGGTATAACCCTTCTCTTTTTTGGTATAAAATCCAATTTGAAATCTATGGTGTGATTTCATGGCTTCCTTTTGGGTAACTGTTCAGATTTATTTTTGGAGAAGACATCAAGATAATCATGATATGCCTTGGGCACTTTGATCTTTAAGTCTTCCTCTATGATCCTGAAAGAAACTGGAACTTGCCAGGGTTCTGGCATCTGATGACTACATAATAAATTACAATAGGAAGTACATCATGTAAATTAGACTGTTTTATGGACCCAATTAATGTTAGGATTATGGTGGTAAAGCTAGTCATACCTGAGGATCAGCTCATGGATTTCAAGGGTTTCCACATAAGCATTGATGCTTTCATAATGTCCATTGTGTGAAACAATAAAGGTTACATAATGGATAATTTGTCCATGAGAAGAAAGAGAACCATTGGCATTTGAGACAGCAATAGGTTTGTCTAGAGGAGCTGACCCAATCCTTGTCAACAAATGTTTGAACTGCACCAAAGTCCAAGAGAGCCTTAAGTGATGCTTGGCATCAACTAGCATGTCTTTTGAACAGAACATCCACCTGAAGTGATAATTCACCACCCAAGGATAGAGTTTCTGACATGGTATGTAAAAAAGTGGAAGATTTACAAATAGAATGGCATTTTCTTATTTGTCTTAGAAGGGAATCAAGCACACTGTTTTTTAATTTTGATGCCACACTTGTTTGGGTCGCCCTTTCAGAATGCTTATACATATTTCACAAAACTACATCTAAAGTGGTAACTGTTATGATTTACCGGACTACTACTCTTTTTCCTTTACTTACTAGCTATATGCTGTATTCCATGAGTTACTCATTCAACTTCCACCTCATATGTTTTCTTTTCCTTTCAACTCACATGAATTTGTCCAGTTGGCTATTGCCATTTCTATCATGTGACTCCACAGTCTGCAGTCATGACATCATTGACTACATTTCATTTCCAATTCATTTCATTTGTAATACTAATGATGCATCGCCTTCCTATTGGCCTTCAATATCATACAACATATCATCACCATTCCCATTCCATTCCTAGTTATCTTTTCTCATGGTCTGTGTGCGGATCCCTTACCTATAAATACCTGACCTTCATAGCATAGTTTGCTAGCTTAGACCTCCCTTGTCATACCTAGCATCTCTTGCAATCAACAAGGTCCTCATTCCCTTCATTCCTCACCACCTCTGAATCTCTGAACCTAGACCAGTTGGTATTGCCTTTGACACAACTGTACTCCGGGCCCTTCATTGTCATTACTATTGCAATCCATTATCAGGTGACTCATCCCTTCTCAAAGTTGAATGTTGGGATGCTTCTCTGCTCTCTACGTAAGGCTCTAGGCCTACTGATCTGAGGGTGACTGCTAGGTTTTTTGTGAAGGAAGCAACAGCGTGCTGTTTTGCTAACTCCTTTAAACCAAGCTCTGACTCTAATAGCCATAAGAATGTTGTGGCGGGTGATTCTGACTTATACAGACTTGTGCTCCTTACACTATGTGACGCTGAGGGTTCTGCACTCAGTGAATGTTCTACTTCCTCCAATTTAATGTGTGAAGTAGCTATAATAGGGATGTGAGGGCTGGTCAACACTGGTGGCTACTTCTTTAGCCTTGTGTAATGACCCATAGATATATGATGCACTTGTTTACTTCATAGGTGGTGACAGTCTTAGTAGTGGAATAAAGTGATAGGTGAGAAAAGATGTAGTTCAGTTCTAATGAAACAACCCTAAAGCAAAGCACTCTCAGGTATCACTAGAAGACTTAAACCACAGATGGAAGGAGGAAGGAAGTGCTAAGGAGTTTATCTCTGATGCTTTGGGGGAAACACCAAGAGAACCAAACTGGTCTCTGGTGGCTGAATGTGTTATGCTCGACCTGGGTAGGATCAGACATAGTCCTTGAAAGAGGTAGGAAGGTCCTAAGGGTCAAAGGTTTGGGGGAATCCACGTATGCTAGGCATATGCATGGCAAAGTGAGTTGTCCAGTGGAGGTTCACAACAATAACAACAAGGCATGGAGTATGGTTGTGTCAAAGGCAATACCAATTGCCCTAAGGTTCAAGGGGTTCAAGGGACAAGGGTCAAAGGAATGAGGACCTTGTCAATTTGTAGAGATACTATGGTAAAACAAGGGAGGTCTAAGCTAAAGATCTCTGCTGCAAAGGCAAGGTATATATACATAAAGAGTCTGCACACTGACCATGAGAAAGGTTAACCAGGAAAGTAAGTAGGAATAGTAATGACATGTTGTATGATATGAGGAGCCAATGAGAAGGCAATGTGTCATTAGTATTACAAATGAAATGAATTGGGAAATAAATGTGCAGTTGATGGCGTCATAACTGCAGACTGCAGAGTCACATGAGAGAAATGGCAATTGCCAACTGGACAAGGTCATGTGAGACAAGAGGAGAAGGGAAACCATATGAGGTGGGAGTTGAATGAGCAACTCATGGTAATACAGCGTATAGCTAAAGAAATGAAGGAAAAAGAGTAGTAGTTTGATGAATTATAACAGAATTCATAGGCCTTATATACTACATGGGTGTTTACATGTGTTTGTATGTAGGGCATAGGGTTAGTCTATAAAGAGACAAACAGCCTTGAGGCTGTGAGGAATGGAAGCATAGACATGCTGCACACATGAGGATGTGGCAGAATGGAAGATCAATTAAAATGGAAGCATAAAGTGGAAATGAAAGGAATGGAAATAGAAGCATACACAGCATGGAGATTAAGAAGGCTGTGTAGCCATAAGGCAGATTGTAGGTCTGGTGAGAATGACAAACAAAAAGTGTCTTTGAGCACTAAGTCCAAAAGATAAGATTAGATGAGAGTGTCTGTGATTAGATAACCATGTGGTGCAATAAGATAAGATGAAAGAAAAGAAAAATACTAAGTCCATATTAATATGACCATAACACTTCCTTCCAATTCCCTCCTCCATAGCCACAGTGACTGAAGAAGTCTAAAATATCTTCTAAACCTGTTGAATATTGCCTTGGAGTGTCCAAAGCCTTCAATGAATCCTATGACCAAGCCATTGGATGACTCAACATTGTTGAAACCTATCTCTTGGTAAATGTTGATGTATATATGTAACACTGATGCCAAGAAGGTAGCCTATGCCCTCTCTCATATAACTGAGGGGTCTGTCTGCACTTGGGCAGGAACCTTTCACCAGAATCCACTGGCAACCTCTATGCCTGATCTCAGGACCTTCACTGCCTTCAAAGTCACCTTCAAAAAGGCCTTTGAACACCATAATACCATTAGCAACACCATCACATGGCTTTTCACCACCCATGTTGTTCCTAAGAAAGATAAATCCTATGTCACCACACTCCTGAATTATATCTCAAAGTTCAAGAACAAGGTGGCCCTTACAAAAATCACTGATCCAAATGTCCTTATCTGATACTTCACATCCAGAATTCCCACTCCACTCATGACTAAAATCATGGAGATGGACACCATTCCCACCACCATTGATTATTGGTATGAAAAAGCCATACACTTCCAGATCCAATGGGATTGTACTTGTGAAATTGCCCAAGTGAACAAGAAACCCTTGGGCAGTTACTACTTGTTTTCCCCTAGAATCTTCTCCACTCCCACTAGAGACCCCAATGCTATGGATGTCAATGTCATCAAAGTAGGCAAGCTAATTGATGTGGAATGCCAACATTGCTGCAAGAAAGGCCTTTGCTTCTGCTGTTGAAAACCTGGACATACATCCCTCAAATATTTTGCATTTTTGGCCAAGAAACCCAAGAATAAATGTGTCAATAAGGTTGAAGAAGAGACACCTCCAAAACTGGAGGAGATTGAGGATGATGATGATGATGATGAAAATGTTCATCACATTTCCTTCTCTGCAGATTTTTGAACCAGGGATCTGCTTCAATGCCAGAATTTCCTTCTTCCCATAGCAGTATACATAACTATATTATCTCTTGTAACCAAAGCAATAGAAATTGCTGTTCAAGTCATTGTACTCTCACACATGCTCAAAGCCATTGACACTCAAGCCCTTATTGATAGTGGGGCTAGCATCAACTGCATGGATTGGGACTTTGCCAAGAAGAACTCTTTCCCCATCGAAAAACTCAAAGAATCTCTCTGAGCCTGAAATGCAGACAGCTCATATAACAAAGTGGCAACATCTGACACAGCATAACTCTCTTTCTTAACATAAACATAGAAGGCATTGCCCACTGTGTTCTCTTTCATCTCATGTCCCTCAAAGATAATGTCATTCTCAGAACTCCTTGGCTCTACACCATCAACCCCCAGATTGACTGGGTCAAACAAACTATCTCCATTGTGGAGTCCTCTGATCAATCAAAGGAACTCTATTCTTCCCACATCGCTAACATCAAACAACACAATACCCATTACTGGGTACCCCCTCCAGCTCCTTCTCAACATGTTAATTTCTTCACCACTGAACAAGAGAAGCTCTTCTCCTACAATGGATGGAAGGAGGAAAACCAATTTCTCTTTCACACCATGGACAACTGTGCCCTCTACCAAACTATTCGATTGGGTTCTCACTACACCACTTTTGGATCCATCCAGATCACAAGAATCACACAAGCCACTGAACTCACCATCTCCTCCGGACGGGATAAGCTGAAAATGGTACTTTTTCTGGCCTATGCCAACTTTGCCTCAGTCTTCTCAAAAGAAGCCACTGACCACATTCCCCCCTCTAAACCTTATGATTACGAGATAAACCTCAAAAAAGATTTCATCCTGAAGATAGGGAAACTCTATTCCTTAACCCCCAAAGAACAAACTGCCACTGAATCCTTCCTAGATGAAAACCTTGCTGCTGGAAAGATTCACCCTTCAAATTCTCCACAGGCATTGCCCTTCTTCTTTGTCAAGAAGAAGGATAATGAATTGTGCCCATGCCAAGACTACTGATGCATTAATGAACATACCATCCAGGATGCTTACCCCTTGCCCCTTATCTCTGACCTCATTGATTCTGCAGTCATAATGTCATCAACTATGCATTCATTTTCCAATTCATTTCATTGTAATACTAATAACACATCACCTTCTCATTGACTCCTCATATCATATGACACATCATCACTATTCCTACTTCCATTCCTAGTTAACCTTTCTCATGGTCCATGTGTGGATCCTTTATGTATATATACCTTGCCTTCATAGCAGAGATCTTTAGCTTAGACCTCCTTTGTCTTACTCTAGTATCTCTGCAATTGACAAGGTCCTTGTTCCCTTGTTCCTCATCCCTTGAACCTCTTGAACCTTAGGGCGGTTGGTATTGCCTTTGATGCAACCATACTTCATGCCTCATCGTTACTGTTGTGGACCTCCACTAGATGACTTACTTCTTCACGTGAACATCTATGTGTCTGTGGATTCCCCTTGAACCCTTGACCCTTAGGACCTCACTATGTCTCTCAAGGGCTACATCTGATCTTACCCAGGTTGAGCATAACAAAAGGTCTAAGCTCTCTCTGCACAGCTACTCCTATGTAAGCTGCCACCATTTCTCACCGACTTCCTTCTGATTCCTGTTGGCGACCTGGTTGCCCCACCCCACCTGCCGACTTTACCTCCAAGGAAAATAACACTGAGGAGGATGACTCTTACTACAATCTCTTCTCCTTTGACCTCACCTTACCCTTGTGAGAGGAAACACTAGAAGACACACAACTCTCCCACCAGCTCTCCCAGTTGCTCTCCATTCCCTGCAAGCCAACTCCTCCCTCTCCCACCCATGTCCAGCATTCCTCTCTGTTCCAACTTCCCCCTCCTCAGCCACCACCACCAAAGACATCTAGCATGTCTTCAAAACCTGTTGAACTTCGCCTCAGAGCACCTAAAGCCTTTGATGGATCCTATGACCAAGCCATTGAGTGGCTCAACACCGTTGAGACCTACCTTCTGGTTAACATTGATGTGTACAACACCAACACCAAGAAGGTAGCCCATGCCCTCTCTCATATGACTGAGGGATCCGCATGCACTTGGGCAGGAACATTCCACCAGAATGCATTAACCCACTCTCCATCCAACCTCAGGACCTTTGGTGCTGTTATGCTCAACCTGGGTAGGATCGGACATAGCCCTTGAAGGTGTAGGGAGGTTCTAAGGTTTGAGGGTTCAAGTGTATTCCACGGACGCATAAGCAGTCATGTGGCGTGGGGGAATCCACTGGCACAGGAAGTGACCAAGTGGTGAAGTGAGTCATCCAGCGATCAAGCACAAAGTAACAATGTAGGCACGGAGTACAGATGCGCTAAGGCAGTACCGACCGTCCTCAGGTTTAAGGGATCTATGGTCACAAAGGTGAACACATAGCAGGTGACGCAGGACAAGGGATGAGGGATGAAGGGACAAGGACCTTGTCAATTGCAGAGATGCTAAGGTAAGACAAGGGAGGTCTAAGCTAAGAATCTCTGCTGCGAGAGCTCAGGTATTTATATGTAAGGAGTCCGCGCACGGACCATGAGAAGCAATAGCTAAAAGTGGGAGTGGAAAAGGGGTGACACGTCATACGATAAGGAGAGCCAATGAGAAGGTGACGCATCATCTAGAAATACAAATAAGAAGGATGGAAGTAGAATGCACAGTTGATGGCATTATAACTGTGGACTGTGGAGTCACATGGTGGAAACGGCAATCGCCGACGGGATAAAGTCACGTGAGATGGAGTGAAAGAAAAGGTGTACGAGGCAGGAGTTGAACGAGCGACTTGTATGAATACAGTGTATAGCTATGAAAGTCAAGGAAAGAAAAAGTAGTCCTAGATGAATCGTAACAGGTGCCTTCAAAGCCGCCTTCAAAAAGGCCTTTGAACACCATGACACCATTGGCAATTCTGTTGCCTGGCTCTTTACCACCCACATTGTCCCTAGAAAAGACAAATCCTGTGCCACCATGTTGCTGAACTATATCTCAGAGTTCAAAAACAAGGTAGCCCTTGCTGAGGTTACTGACTCCAACATTCTTATTCAATACTTCACCTCCGGAATCTCTGCCCCACTCATGACTAAGATCATGGGGATGGACACTGTCCCCACCACCATTGACGCATCGTACAAAAAAGCCATACATTTCCAAACCCAATGGGACTACACCTGCAAAATCACCCAGGTGAACAAGAAACTCTTGGGTGATTACCACTTGTTTTCCCCTAGAACCTCCTCTACCCCTGCTAGAGACCCCAATGCTATGGATGTTGATGTCATCAAAGTAAGCAAGCTGACCAATGCAGAATGCCAACATTGCCACAAGGAAGGCCTCTGCTTCTGCTGCTGAAAACCTAGATATATGTTTTTCAAATGTTCTGTGTTCCAGCTGAGAAGCCCAAGAACAAGGGTATCAATAAAGTCAAAGAAGAAATGCTCCCAAAGCTGGAGGAGATTGAGGATGATGATGAGAAAGAAAATGTTCGTTGCATTTCTTTCTCTATGGATTTTTGAACTGGGGATCTGCTTCAATGCCAGAATTCCCTTCTTCCCATAGTGGTGTAACTGTACCATCTCTTGTAGCTAAAGCAATAGAAATCACTGTTCAAGTCATTATACTGTTACAAACTTTCCATATGGAGTTGATGAGAACCATTCTCCTTTCTGTTTCTCTCTCATGTATCTCAACCCAGACTTCACCTACAACCTTTTTGATAGTTTGGTTCTTGAGTACTGATTTCCCCTTTGAGAACTTCCAAACAGACAGCCTCTTTTCTTTCAAGGATTTTCCCTCTGCGGACTCTCTTTGTTTCCCCCTTCCAGTAGTTTGCTGTGGCACACCGCTTGGTCCATGCCCCACAGCTAACCCTATAAATATGCTGCCCTTGTACTATTATCCCTTAGCTAGTTCTATGCAATCCAGTGTAGTTTCTAGTCTTCCAGCCTTATTGATTGCGATCTTAAGTGCTGAGACTTCTATTCGCTCTACAAGACTTCAATCTACTCCTATAAGTGGTCACTATAGCTAGAAGCTACACTCCAGTGTAACAAAAGAACTAGCTCGTCCTTATGCCTCTGCTATCTAGCAGAAGCATGAAACCTTGCCCAACATTTCCAGAGTTGGCAAAAGAGGCTATCGCATAGATTCGCCTGAGCCAAAAGAACTCCTTGGGATTAAGCCACCCAGAGACGAACCCCTTGACAACTTTGACATCCCTTGAGCAAACTCTCCTACACCCATAGATGTGAAGATGGCAGACACTCCAGCAAGAAAGACTGAGTTAAAAGCTGGTCTCCCTGATGACTTCTCCGGGAACCTAAATGATGCATCCAGATGGATCTTGGCCATGGCAGCCTATTTGAAGATGAATGAAACCCTCTATAGCAACAATGCTAAACTCCTTGTCTCCCTGAGTAAGATGAGCAAGAGATGAGCAAGGGACTTCTCCAAAGAATGGTACTTAAAACTCTTGGATGAAGGGATCAAAGAAGAAGACAAAACCTTCACCAAGATGGTGGAAGACTTTAGGAAAACCTTTTTCCCCTACAACATAGCTGCCAAGGGAAGAGTTGAGCTGGGGAACCTCAGACAAAACTACCAAGACAAGAAAGATGGATTCGAGAAGTATGTCTTGGAATTCCAACTCTTAGCAGCCAAGTCTGGCTTCAAAGACGAGAACACACTCATCAAATGGTTTATTCAGGGCTTGGACTCCAAACTTTCTGAGCGAGTCCTCTCCATGGAAACCGTCCCTTCCACCTTAAGAGATTGGATCGCCAAAGCCACTCAATTCCACGCCAACTTTTGCCACATCTCTGACCTCCAAGATAAGAGGACCTTCCTCCCATTCTCCCACTCCTCTTCCTCCCACAGAGACCATAATGCTATGGATGTCGACGCTGTCAGACTCTCTCCTGTGGAAAGGGCAAGACATATGAGGGAAAATCACTGCTTCATTTGCCACAAAGTAGGTTGCAGGACTACCAACCACTCTTTCTGCCCTAGCAAGCCACCCACCGCTGTCACTCCTCCTACCAAACCTACCACTCAGATTAGGGTGGAAAGAACCTCTCCTATCGACTCCTACATAAAGGAACTGGACAATAGAAAAGTCTCCAAGGAAGATATCCTTAAGGTTCTTAAAACCTGCTTTGAAGAAGAGAAGGAGGCTCCAGTTAAGGAGGAAACCGTGGTGTCCACCAAAATAGAGGAAGTCGAGGATTTTTGAAGAGGAGGGAAGTAACGACGTCTCCTCCTCCACAAGTTATTGCTCCTATAATAGTATCAGACTGTAAAGCCCCAGAAATCTGAATCTCCATTTCTATTTTTCCAAGGGAAGGAGCACAAATCATCGACACTTTCACCCTCATCAACAGTGGAGCCACTGGATGCTTCATTGACTGAGACCTTGTTCTAAAAAGACATTACCTGCAGACTTGCCTCCTCAAACCTCTTTGAGCACAAAATGTGGACGGAACGCACAACCAAGGGGGAGTCATCCATCATAAAGTCTCCCTTTTTATCCATATAGCTGAAATCGAACAAAAACAAGATTTCTATGTTCTAAATTGCAGGAAAGAAAATATGATCCTAGGATTACCCTGGCTAAGAGAGGTCAACCCTATCATAGACTGGGCAACTGGAAAAGTACACATCCCTGACCACTTTTCCAAAACGCATTATGACTCCCCCCAATCAATCTTCCAATAATACCTAGTATGCTACCTGGATCTCAACCCCAATCACAAAATGTCACAACTTTGGCAAAAGTGCAACTCTCATTCCCTCCACAAAACTACCATTGCCACTGAACTCACACAAAAAGAAAAGAAAAAGAAGAGTGAGTTACCTGCTCCATATTCCTCCTTTCTTGACGTCTTTGAAAAGAAAACCATAGATGAACTTGCCCCCTCTCAAACCTTCAACCACACCATCGAACTCAACAAAGACTTTCTCCCCAAAGTGGCAAAAGCCTACCCCCTAAACCCTAAAGAGACTGAAGCTTGTTGGTCTTTCATAGATGAACACCTTGCCTCAGGGAAGATCACCCCATCAAAATCCCCGCAAGCCACTCCCTTCTTTTTCGTGCCTAAGAAAGATGGCTCTTTACGCCCTTGCCAGGATTACAGATATATCAACTCCTTCACCATCAAAAACACTTATCCGCTCCCCTTGATCTCTGACTTGATGAACAAACTCAAGGGATTAAAAATTTTCACCAAAATGGACATCAGATGGGGATATAATAATGTTCTCATATGACCCAAAGATCATTGGAAAGCAGCATTCATTACCCCCTTCGGCCTCTTTGAACCAACTGTAATGTTCTTTGGACTATGCAACTCCCCTTCCACCTTCCAAGCCCTAATGAACCATACCTTCACCAATATGACAGCAGAAGGATGGCTTGTCATCTACATGGACGACATCCTCATCCACTCCAATGACGAAACTTTGCACCAGGAATGAACTCGAAAAGTCCTCCAATGGCTCAGAGAGCACAAACTCTTTCTAAAGCTGGAAAAGTGCTTCTTCAATGCCAATGAAGTGGAGTATCTTGGAATAATCGTATGGGAAGGACAGGTGAAGATGGATCCCACCAAACTGAAGGCCATTGATGAATGGAAACCCCCTACCTCAGTAAAAGAAGTGCAATTCTTCATAGGATTTTGTAACTTCTATCACAGATTTATTCCAGATTTCTCAAGTGTAGCCCGACCTCACCATGACCTCACCAAGAAAAACACCAAGTGGGAGTGGGGAACCGCCCAACAAAACACCTTCATCACCATTAAGGAAGCATTTACCTGCCGCCCCGTACTTCTCATGCCCAATATGCTCAAACTGTTCTTTGTCATGACTGATGCTTCCCTGACTGCCACTGGAGTGGTTTTTATGCAGAAAGATGAGAATGGGGATCTCCATCCCTGTGCCTTCCTCTCAAAAACCCTATCCGCCGCTGAACGAAACTACAACATCTATGACAGAGAACTTCTTGCTGTGATCCATGCCCTAGAGGAATGGCGACATTACCTCCAAGGAACCTCTTTCCCTGTCTTTATCATTACTGACCATAAGAACCTGTCCTACTTCAAACAGCCCCATAAGCTGTCCCAATGGCAAGCCCGATGGATGTTATTCCTCCAAGATTTTGACATCTCCTACCAAACTACCCCTGGATCACAGATGGGCCCCACTGATGCTCTTTCCCAACAGGATCAGATAGATACTTCTAATAACAACCAAGAAGTCACTCTTCTTCCTCTCTTCCTATTTATTAACACCATTGATACTGCTATCTTGGAGAAAATAGCACAGTCTTCCCCATCCGACCCCTTCGTCGTGACAGCACTCAATCCATTAAATGATGGAAAGTCCCTCTTCCTGCACGCCACCACCCACGATTGGTCATTTGAGAACTCAAAACTCTTCTTCTGAGGAAGACTCTTTGTTCTGCCATCTCACTGCACTGACATTGTGAAGTTGATCCACGAGAGTGTTGCCTGTGGACATGGTGGCATTTTCTGCACCCAGAATCTGTTACAGTGCGATTTCTGGTGGCCCAGTCTCCATACCTTCATTCACAACTTTGTCAAAGGATGTGCCACTTGTCAGGCCAACAAAGTGAACACTCACCCTACTGTTCCCGCCCTCACTCCCCTTCCTGGAGCGTTCTGCCCCTTCCAACAGCTCTTCATCAACCTTATTACTGATTTACCTCCTTCCTCGAGTTATGATTCTGTAATGGTTGTGGTCGACCATGGCCTTACTAAGGGGGTAATTCTCTGTCCCTGTCATAAAACCATGGACACCACAGGAGTAGCCCTCCTCTTTTTCAAACATGTATTTTGTCACTATGTTCCATTCTCTCCCACAGAGGCTCGCCTGGAAGACAGCAATACCTCATATTGTGGAAAGGCTACTCCTCCACCGAAAACACCTGGAAGCCCAAGGGAAACCTTAAAAACACCCAACCACTCCTCCAAGCCTATCAGCTTCATCATCCAAAAGCCTTCCCATCCAAATGAAAATAACCCCACCACCAATGAATGCCATCACTACCGCCCTCGTTCTCCTCATTTTCCTCCCCCTCCTCACTTTCCTCTATCGCTAAAAGGTCTTTTTTGAGATATGCATCGGCCACGCCTACCTGCACATCATATGGGACGATCCCCACACTATCCACTTCGCCCCCAATGCCCCACCACCTACTCCTGATGTCTGGGAACCCCCCACCACTGAAGCAAATGATGATGAAGAACTTCCCCCCTGGGATCCACCCATTGACAGATGGAACACAGACCCCGCCCCCTGGGATCCCCCTGCTGAAACAGCACCCCCTCCCACACCTGTCAGAGCAATCCTCCTGGACGGAGCTCCTCCTGGCCCTGACCCTGCCTTTCTGGCGTGGCCTGGACTTCCCTACATCCATCCCAATCCAGCCCTTGCCCAATTCCCAGGGGCCTTTTATCCTCCCCCACCAGATTAGATAGAGATTGATGCTGCAATTGCGGCAGCTTTAGCCAATGAATAGATACTAATACCCTTTCCCTCTCTCGCCTGTATATATACAAAGTATCCCTTTTCCTTCTCCCTTTCCTCCCATCCTCTTTTCTTAGTGTTACAATTCTTTTCATGTTGAACCCAAACTTCTTTCACTCCCTTCTCCTTTCCCTTACTCCTTTGCAAAGATGAATTCTCTTCACCTCCCTCCTAAACAACCCCACTGTTATTGTGAACCTGGACAATCAAGAAGTGACACTCCTTTCCCCATCCATCATTGTTTGTGCCATTGACACTACCCTTGCTGACAAAGTTGCTGCTGCCTCCACTAGTGACCCCCTTGTTCTCCAGTGCCTCCAGTTCATCAACAAGGATATCCCTGCCACCTTTTGTTCCTGCCTTTCTGACTGGCAGATGAAAGGACTTGTTTTTATGTACAAAGGCTGTATATACATTACGGACTCCAGGGACATACACAGGTCTATCCTCCAACATTGCCACAATTACAAGACCGCCAGTTATTCCGGCTTCCTTAAAACCTGGCAGCTCATCTCTGCCGAATTCTGGTGGCCTGGCCTTGCTAGCCACATCCACCACTATGTCAAGGGCTGTGCCATGTGTCAGCAAAACAAGTCAAACACTCACCCTATGCTTCCTTTCCTTATGCCCATTAAGTCCTCCACACCTTGTCCCTTCCAACAGATCTCTTGTGATCTCATCATGGATCTACCTGTGTCCACCTCCTTCAATTTCCTCTTGGTTGTGGTAGACCATGGGCTTACTAAGGGGGTGATTCTTTGCCCCACCAAGAAAATGATCACCACCAAGGGAGTAGCCTCCCTCTTTTTTCACAAAGTCTACCTCTGTTTTGGCCTATACAACAAAATTATCTCTGACCATGGTCCACACTTCACCTCCACCTTCACAAAAGAACTCGGATGCATTTTAAACTATGATCTTTTCCTCTCTACTGCTTACCACCCTCAGACCGATGGTGAAATGGAATGAGTCAACCAGGAAATTGAAACCTATCTCCACATCTTTTGGGGAAACAACCCTGGTTCCTGGGCTGACAACATTTCCCATGCTGAATTTGCCCATAACCACTGCCCTCACTCCATCACAAGTCAATCCCCATTCTATTTCATGATGGGATATGAACCCCATGCCCTTCCCTTGGTTATCACTGAATTTTCTCTCCTTGCAGTAGAATCCTACCTGAAGTCCCTGACCACTGCCCAAGACGAAGCTCTTGCATCCCATGAACTCGCCTGCCAAACCATGGCCACTCAAACTTGTCAGAAGTTTACTCCATTCAAGAACAAAGACAAAGTGTGGCTCAAAGCCTGCAACCTCAAGCACTTCGTTGTCAACCCCAAGTTTGCTCCTAAACATGAAGGACCCCTTACCATTGCAAAGGTCCTATCTCCAATCACTTACAAACCCTGACTCCCTGCAACATGGAAGATTCACCCAGGCTTCCATGCTTCTCTCTTATCACCCTATTGTGAAAACCTTGTCCATAGTCCGAACTTCATGAAACCACTGCCTGACCTTATCGCTGGAGAGGAAGAATATGAAATTGACCAGATCTTACACCACTGCAGAACTCCCCAATCCTGCTCCTTCCTGGTCTGATGGAAAAAGTATACTGCAGAAGATGACTTATGGGTCCCAGAACAGGATTTGAAAAATGCTGGCTCTGCCTTGAAAGCTTATAAAAGGCTTCACCCTTCAGTCTTCTCCCCCACCCACTCTTAAACCAGCATCATCACCATCAACACCCATGGCCATTGAACTCTGCACCCCTACCATCTCTTCCATGTCCATTATATCCCCTGTTGTCTCCACACCCCTTCAGAATGTTTCCTCTGTTGAAGATAATGAAACCCTCAATAGTCCTTTTTATCCTCACAGCCTATCTTCAGGCTACCATAGAATTCCTACCCCTCGTACACTCCTGGATCTTACTTCCAAGTCTTTACCTGCTGAGCAATTTCCTCTACCTACTCCTGTCCTTTTTACACCAGTTTCTATCTCTACTATCCCAGATGCTGTCACATCCGTAGACATGCCTCTTTTCACCCAGTGTCTTCATAATGATTACCCCACTGGAGAGGACATCCTCACCCTTACTCAGCAACTCCATAATCCCTGCATTGTCACTCACCTCGACCACTACCTCAAGGTTGGCTCTCCTCTCCAAGCACTATACCATGCCTACCTCCAGAACAAGACTATTATTCTCTTTGTGAAATACTCCTCCACTCACACAGAACAAGAGTTGGCCAATCGGCTTATTCTTGACAACACCTGCAACATACAAAGCCAATTGTATATTGCCATGTTTCAACTCAATATGATCCCCTTTCTGGTAAATGTAGACTGCTATCTCCTTGACCTTGCTGCCCAGGTCAGACCCCTCACCAAAGATGTTGCCTATGTCATCAATGCCCACAAACAGAAAGCCCACCTCACTGCCAGGCATGCCACTGTCCTATAAGTAGAAAGACAACTCCCCATCTCCAGGATCCCTGCACCCATGCATTTCTCATGCCCTGCTACTCCTATTCCTGAAGAAGAAGAACCCCCCATTGAGAACATAGATCCCACATTCCTCAAACAAGAACCCATAACCCCTTCCATGTTCTTTTCCCCTTTAGAGGAAGCCAAACTTGTGGCACTAGATCAAGCTGAAGCCCAGGCTTTCCATAGCCAACCATTATTTCCATTTGACCCCCACTACTCCCAGGCCTGCTTCCTATGTAAGTGCCTCAGCCACTTCAAATGTAACTGCCTTGTGTATCTCTGCCCCTTCTGCCATCACTTCATTCTGGGTCATAACCAAAATCAATGCCTCCAGTTCTGGTGCTCCATCTGCAAGAAGCAAGCACCTGGTTATCATTCTGACATCTGCCCATGGTGTCCACATGGTTCCACCTCTTGTGTCTCTTCCTCTTCTTCCTCCCACAGCTCCTTTTGTCCCTGCACTCACACCCCTTCCACCAGCTCCCAGGGATCCAACAAATCCCATCACTTATCAGGATGCACTCATCCTCTCCCTATTCCTGTGCCTATCAAGACTGAGCATCTCAACAATGTCTACATAGACAATGACCCATTTGACAACACCATCTATGCCAACATGATGGGTTCTCCTTAATGACAAGTCTCAGTGGGACTTCAACCATAGTCAGGGGGTAATGTTATGATTCATCAGACTACTACTCTTCTTCCTTCATTTCTTTAGTGATATGCTGTATTACCAGAAGTCACTCATTCAACTCCCACCTCATACACTTTCTTTTTTCTTCTCATCTCATGTGACCTTGTCCAGTCAGCAATTGCCATTTCTCTCATGTGACTCCGCAGTCCACAGTCATAATGTCATTGACTGTGCATTCATTTTTCATTTCATTTCATTTGTAATACTAATGATGTGTTGCCTTCACATTGGCTCCTTGTATTGTATAACATGTCATCACTATTGCTATTTCCATTCCTACTTAACCTTTCTCATGGTCCATGTGTGGATCCTTTATGTATATATACCTTGCCTTCACAGCAGAGATCTTTAGCTTAGACCTCCCTTGTCTTACCCTAGTATCTCTGCAATTGACAAGGTCCTTGTTCCCTTGTTCCTCATCCCTTGAACCTCTTGAACCTTAGGGTGGTCAGTATTGCCTTTGATGCAACCATACTCCATGCCTCATTGTTACTGTTGTGGACCTCTACCAGACGACCCACTTCACTACATGAACACCTATGCATCTGTGGATTCCCCTCAAACCCTTGACCCTTAGAACCTCTCTACATCTCTCAAGGGCTACATCTGATCCTGCCCGGGTCAAGCATAACAGAACTGGTATGACACATGCCAGACCTTACCGCCCTCTTTGCCATTACCACCAATGCCTCATACAATGCCACTGAAGGAATTCTC
Organism: Lanmaoa pseudosensibilis; assembly: GCA_038092875.1. Classification (NCBI taxonomy): domain Eukaryota; kingdom Fungi; phylum Basidiomycota; class Agaricomycetes; order Boletales; family Boletaceae; genus Lanmaoa; species Lanmaoa pseudosensibilis. The sequence continues at coordinate 1,304 of JBBPRF010000366.1, read as the reverse complement.
TTGCAGGCTGACTCCAATGGAAATTGGCACCCTGCTCCTATCTATCACAGTCATTATCCCTTACAGAATGAAACTATGACATCTATGACTGTGAACTTCTTGCAGTTATTCATGCTCTCAAATCCTGGCAACACTATCTCCACAGATCCCAATTTCCTATTCAGGTCTTTACTGATCACAAGAACTTGATCTATTTTCATTCCCCTCAAGCCCTCAACCACTGCCAAGCCTGCTTCCTTCTTGACCTAGCAAACTTTGATTTCAAAATGATCCACATTTCTGGATCCCACCTCATGGGCCCTGATGCCCTATCCTGCCAATATGACCACTTCCCAAAATCTGACCCAGATAACCAGGAAGTCATGCTCCTTCCCCCTTCCATATTCATCCACACCATTGATACAGCTCTTGCTGATAAAGCTGCTGCTGCTTCTGCTGGTGATCTCCTCATCCTCCAGCATCTTCAATCCATCAATGAAGACATCCCCACTGCCTTCCTCTCCTATCTCTCTGATTTGCAAATGGAAGGCTTCATTTTTATGTACAAAGGCTGTGTATATGTTCTGGACTCCAGGGACTTACACAGGTCTACTCTTCAACATTTCCATGATCATGAAACTGCCAGCCACCCTGGCTTCCTCAAAACTCAACAACTCATCTCCACCAAATTCTGGTGACCTGGCCTTGCCACCATGTCCACCGATATGTTGAAGGCTGTGTCACATGCCAGCAAAATACAGTGGCTCAAAAAAGTGTCCCAATGTTGTGCTATTTTGGAAAGACTTGATATTTGCAAGAGAACAAAAAGGCATTAGCTCTAACCCTTGCAGGGTCATCAATAGCCCTAACCCTTGCCCTGAATATGAGCCCTTAGTCATGTGTTTTGGTTTCCATGGCACTGAGATATAACCAAATTAAAATGACATGTCATTGGGACACTTATTTGAGCAACATTTCTATTCTACAATTTTAATACTTTCTCAGTCAGATCATGGGATATTGGCCATTGTCTGACTCAATATTGTTCATATAATGTAGCTGCATACAATTAGCATTATATCTCCCATTACTGTCACCATAGAATTCATTATTATTCATCAAATTTATAACAAGCTTGATTTTTTGAAATTGAATCAATCTAATAATAAAGTCATGTTGGATACTGTTCTAAATGAGTATATCATCAATGGAAAGATAATTACACTTGATTCTACCATAGCCAAATGGTCTGGTGACTGTCCACCCCTAATAATAACTTGATATTAAAAATCTGATGGGCTTTTGATATGCCAATATTGCTTCCA
>JBBPRF010000365.1:0-28232 GCA_038092875.1 Lanmaoa pseudosensibilis | reverse complement strand
CACCTCACCTAGTCCGTGACTCGAAGTCGTCGCACTCGCGTCCACACCCCCCACAAGCCCGGCACACCCATTAAAATTCAACGGTCCATTGATCCAGGTTTGCAAATCCTTCAAACGCGTGGATTCTATATCCCATTCACCATCATAAATAGTATAGCGCGAAATTCGATCATCATGCTGCACCCCAGACTCGGTGAAGAACATCTGAGTCGTCAACCTTTTCAGGACCATAATCCTTTTATTCCCCCGAAAGGCGATTCCCGTCCTATCAGCAACCTCCCTACTGAGCTCCTATCGCGTATATTTCAGTTCGGTACCGCAGACGGCTTGCATGGGGACGTACAAGACCTCACGATCAAGCATGCTCCGAGTTGCATCCAACCACACCAGATTGAATTTGGAAATGTCGACGACGATGGTGCCACACATGACGAAATCAATACAGAAAAAGAGGTAGAAGATGGAACGGGAGACACGCACTCCATCGATGATACAGAGGAGACCTCTAGTGATCCTCACCGCCTGCTCCCCTTCCCAATCGTCGTTTCACACGTCTGTCAACACTGGCGCAATGCAGCCATCTTCACAGCGTCTCTGTGGAGAAGTATTACCATCTCTCCGGTTTCGCAACCTCCGTATCAGCATGTTGCAGTATTGCTGGAACGCAGCAAATGTCTTCCGATAGACATAAGTGTCGACTTTGGGTCTCACGAAGATGGGAATTTTTTCGGGTTTGAATCAACCCCTTCCATGGCCGGTGTCGAATCACTATACCCCCTGCTCGTTGCACATATTCATCGTTGGCATTCTATTGAAGTGAGGGCGTCAAACCAACAGATGTATGCCTTTCTCGATGCACTCTCTGACCCAACCTTCGCTTCTGCTCCCCAACTCACATCACTGGTCCTGTCTGCCAATCAACCGGCAGGTGATGACCACGCTTTTCGGTCCCTCATCGCAGTAAGGAGCTTTACCCTTTTCAGTGGCTCTGCTCCGTGTCTCGAACGCGTCTCCCTGGAGGGTGTATCCATCAACTGGAATCAAGATTGGATATCATGCGCATCTCGTCTCACAACCCTTGAGCTCCTGCGATACCTGGATGATATGCGCCCGTCTTGGGATGAATTTACCACCATCTTGCGCGGTACTCCGGCACTGGAACGTCTAGTTCTGTACGGGTCAGTGCCACGCGGAGATCCGAACCTAGAAATAGTGGCCTCGCAACCAATTGCCCCCCTCCAACTTCTTAAACTCAGCCATCTGTCCCTCTTGCACCTATCACGAACCTGCGTCTACGCATTACTCCGTACACTCTATATGCCTGCTCTCAAAAGCCTGACTACATATTTTTTCTGGGACGACTATACCGAATTCCTTTCGCATATTACTGCACCAGCTACTATCCCTGTCACATTCTCCACCAAAGAACCACCACGCAGCTTGCTTCGTAATCTGGAGACGCTCGACATCAATTTTGTTCTCTGCGCAACTGCAACCATAGAGATACTCTATGACGAACTCGAGAACATCAAATCACTCAAGATATCGATGGACAGATTTACGTATCCTCAATCGGGCTGCAGGCTCATCCTACCTCTTCTCCCTCCCACAGCAGCTGGCCAAGGCACTACCAACCTGAGGTTACCACAACTCGAAACACTGTCCATCTCTGATACTTCTGGGGATCACCTCCAAGTCATTCGTGAGGTGGTGCAACAGAGAAATGATGCAGGTTTCCAAATCAAGTCGTTGTATGTCGAGGGCACGTATGATGTGGATGAAGAGGATATGGTGTGGTTCAAGGAAAATACGGAGACGTTTGTGTTTTCCAGGCAGCGTGTGAAGCGGTGAATAGGATTACTTGTCGAGTGTTGGGTACAATCTAATTGGAATAATTGCGACAAGTTTCAATCTGTGAAGTGCGGTGTCGATGTGTAGATGGCTGAATGTGCCAATCTTGGCTCGCGAATGGCTCGACTGGGCACTTATCGAGGGTATGTATCTTGCAATGGCTCTCCTCTCACTACTGTCCGAGTCATCCAACCTCGATTTTCTAGGTAATCCAGCTGAAGTGAAAGCTCTGATTCAAAGGCCCTCCCAAGAAAGGCATAGCCACACCCTCTCAACCTCGATTACTATATACACGTCCATATGTGCGAAGTAGTGGCGACTGTGTCTTGTTCGTTGCTGCTGCACAACTCATCGGTCCGCAACCTCTTCCGTTTCCACTGCGCGAGTATGTCACCATGCTACTGCAAGTCGATGACGGGCAAGATTCTTCTGTGATCCTCAGGGGGGCGCGGCGGTGCGAAAAGGGCAATGCAAACATTTTGATGAAGAACGGGAATATGCTGGAAAAGTAACTTGAAATACGAGGGTGGGTATGAACATTGACTATGGAGATGCAACAGCAAACTGACAGGTACTTCATGGTGGTAACACATTGTAAACGGAAGCTGGTATGCATGAGCAGGTGTGCGAAGCTGATCGCGGGTGAAAATTTGATAGTATCTACTCGACCAAGTTGGATTGAATATCGCAATCACTGGAAGTAAAGGACCGGCGGGGGGAATCGAGCGAGTATCCAAGTCACCCGTGCACAGACCTGCAAATTGGAAGTCACGACACAAAAGACTGTAACTAACATCAAGTGATCCTCAAATTCACAAAGATCTCAAACACCCTCAGGTGGATGAGACAACTGTACAAGGGACAGCCAGAGTTAAAGAAATAATTATCTCGAGTACGGGTACACTTCCTGGTCAACCACCCACGAGTGACGGAAAATACAAGGCGAGTTTCAGGCGGACATTATGCATGAATATTTGCTGAAGAAAGGGGGACCAATTTGGCCGAGCCGTTCTGGAGCCGGTTTCGATGACAGCCATTATTGAATTCGAGACCAGGTTCAAGAACCTTTCGGGTCCAGGAATTGGTTGTGTATTTCCAAAAGATGAAAAACCCCGAACGAATTAATGGACTCAAAACGCCCCTATGGATCCAGGAAAACGGGAAAAAAAAAACCCTGAACTAACCTTCTAAGAGAATTCCACGGCCCTCTGGGCACCCCTGGACCCGCAAGTGACTGAAACGATCACCCAATACGAGTCCTATATTTCCGTTTGATTTGTTTGATTTAGCACGACGCACAAACCAGTGGAACACTCGCAAGCGTAGCAAGGGGCATAGTGTACGATAATACACGGAGAGAAGCACTCTTGCAAGGGGAAATCAATCGGTTATCTCCCGTTTGATATAGTAATATTTGCGCGAGGGGACAAATCAGCGAGAAACGTGCAAACGTACTAGTGCACGAAGATAGGAGACCAAGTGTATTACCAACTAACCAGGAAGTCTTCGGAATTGCCCATTATGGTAGTACCAGTTCGGCGGGTCAAATTCTTCAACGGCTGACTAACACAGCAAATGGCGCCATCTGATCAGACTTCGGACAATTTTGAAAGTGAGTCTCCGGGTCGGGGTATTGTTCTATCTGCAAGGCTGGAACGAACAGCTGCTGAGCAGATCTCAGAGCTGACTGCTCTCATGCCAAACTTGAACGAGCCCAAGTAGTATCATTGAACCCAGGCGACACCCGGAGTTGAACTTGCCACTAGGCCGCCGGCCCATCAACAAATTGGAATCCAGAAACGTCATGTGTAATGTCCAGTTTGTGGCTAAGCGCTTTTTTGGTTTTGTTTTTCAAAGGGTTAGTTCAGGGATTTGCCCATTTTGGAAACATGCAACCAATCAGAGTTCTCGCTTCAGCGGGATAAGAGTCGTCCCTTTTCAACGTAAAATATTGACAAGGGGAATAATTTGAGGGTCTCGGAATGAGTCGTCGCTGCATGTGCTGATTAGTAAGCATGATCACTCAATCATCCATTCATTCATTGGTCCCTTTCAAATATTCAAGAATGGTGTGTAACGTTATCGCTTGACCACTGGCCCAGGGCTTGCCTCGCTAAGTGTGTAGCCCAACTTTAAGACACATCTGGCAAAGACTTTGCCTGTAAGTATCCCCATAAAAGTGTTTCAGTTTGCTATATAACATGGAATAAAACCATGTTGAGTCCATTGTTTCGCTCACTTTATTGTCTCTGGAATGGCACAGACTGCTACATTCTACATAGGAGGTACGTGCAGTCCATCAGGTTATCGGTCTTAGACTGCTTGCTGATTATTGTCAACTATTCCACAAGTTATTACCAATGTTGTCGTGGCTCTAGGACTGCTTTTGACAGCGTGGCGGATATACTTCCGCCTCAAGATCGGTCGCTTCTGGTGGGAGGATGCATGGGCGGCCATCTTGCTCGTAACAGGACTATCTTTTAACATAACAAGCTGGATATGCCTACTCGTGGGTGAGCGAAAAACCTGCTGGATCTGGTTGAGTGTGAACGTCATGACTGGCATTTAGATGGCTTGACGTCCATTGTACTTTCGTGGATCGAATCCATCGGTTTCACCTGTCTCGTGGCGTGCGTGTTCACACTTCCGCTGTCGGAATATGTTCTTATGCCTTTATTTTTATAGGTTCGCGCGCATGAGCCTCCTGTTCTCTATCATCCGCATCATTCACGGGAGTTATCACCTCCTCAGATTCACTTATGCCTGTGTGGCATTTTTTGTGGTGACCTTGCTTGTACAAATCATCGGGAGAGCCTGGCAATGTGTTGCACACCCAGGCTGGCAGCGAGTAACGGGCTCGTCGCCAAGACGTGAATGTGGAGTGTCACAACAATTCTCGATTTTTGAATTCACTAGTAAGGGCTGATTTCGTGCCATGGCTAATCACTCATAGCGATTACTAATGACTGGTTATTCTTCAGCTGATTGTATCTCAGTCTCGGTCCTCGTTGTGCTTCCTTTGTGTATGCTGTGGAAGGTCAAACTACCCAGACGTCAGAGGAGGATGATTCTTTCCATCTTTGCTTCCAGTGTGTCGTCCTAGCCTTCGCAGCGCTTTGCCGCACAGTTGGCCAGATTCTGAATATCTTCATCGTGACATCTGTTGGTTTTCACGCCGAAGTGAGTCTCCATAATCTGCGTGATCTTAATATCATCTTGAACTCGTCTTTAGGCCGCTTTTTCCATCATTGTCTGTAACTTGCTTGTCGGCGTGACATACACGTATCGTTTCTTGCTCCGTGACAGCGGCGAGACAACAGAGACCACGGAAGATACAAGTGACGACGATGATTTCACAACACAGCTAAGGAATCCTGCAGCAACTACAGCGACAACAACCCTGCCTTTGACGACCGTCGACCTCGAGGTGTCTCTCGGTGACCAACAATCAAGCATCATGTCAGAAGAGAAGAGCATTTAAAATTCTACACCAGGTTTTCTTTTTCTTTTTCTTTAAATCCTTGTTTATTATCCAGTAAGGCCGAGGCCACATTACATGCGGTGTGTACGTACTTCATAGTATCTGTGGTGTACATATGTATATCGTCCAAAAAGAAAAGAAACTATGTGAATGTCAAGTCCGACCCCCACATTTAGAGCAACGTGCTCAAGCGCTCAATATTCAATATTGGTCTAGCTGTTGAAACCACTCACAGACGTTCAGCCTGGCATGGACGTGAACGCAAACCTGAGTTCGGTTCAACTCTTGCAGCCAAACGTTGAACGAAAAGGTTCGGTCTCCGAAAAATTCCGTCTGAACTGAACCCTTAGTAGATTCCATCACCAACTTGAAAAACATACATACACAGTCCAGCTATGAAACCCACGCGTTATTGGCAGCCAGAGACTCAACAAACGCACATCCGACAGCGAGGAGAGCAGTCAATGCGGCTTCATTGTAGTAACATTACTACACACACTTCGAAGGTGGTGAGGTGAATCGATCGTAGGACTGCACCTGGTTCAAGCCTTGATCAGAAGCTCATGTTGTCTATTGGTGATCTCTAGGATCAGATACAGGGTTCGATCGAGCTCTGGACTTCGCCTAGTTCACATGCGAGGTCAGTTACTTGCATCCTTTCTCTGCGTCGTCGTCGTAAAGGGTGCCTTTTATGCGGGGCATTGGAAGCTTTGTTCCCCAATTCCGAGCGTCTTCAAATTCTTGGACTTTCCAACTTCTATGTCAATGAAGCTAGCCTCTGCGGACTTTTCTAGAGCAGTCGCACACCAGTGGCAGCATTGAGCGAGGGTGAGTTCCGGGTGTCGTGCAAAGAATGGATTCATTGGATGCAGGGTACTTGTCATTTTTGTTCGTGTACGCCGCGGGTGTATTGATGTGAGGGTTTACAGACGTGCATGCTCAACCGACGATTGTGCGTCAGTACATGTGTTACTCAGCTTGAATCAGCTCTCCGGCCAGTTTACCGCGCCATGTCCAACGGGCACTTCAGATGTAAGTAACGACGGAGCAGGAAGTTGACTGGGTAGGCCCATCACGCTCACTAAATGACCATCTATCCAGCCAACTGCGCTTCCGACCTCAGTCAGGTACAGTGTCTCCTGTCCCCAATGATATCTCGTACCGACTTTGTCTGTTTCTAGCGGTGCGACAGATTGCGGACGCCTTCTTGGGTGAGACGTCACCCCTTTTGATCACGTCCCACCTTGGACGAAACCATCAGGCGTTCCCTGCACTCGCCACACTGTCGCGCATTCTTGCGCTCCCAGTTTTCTTGACCTGTCCCTCAGCCACCAATCTGCCTACATCACATCCCTTCCTCGTTGGGTTCTCTTACTTGGCGGCGGGCACTCAAACGTTGCTTCTCGGACCAGCCGATGTAGTGCTCGTCATTGATTCCGAGGTGGCTTGGATCCCGATAAACAAAGACAAGGACGGTGCATACGAGCGACCGAGTGAGATGGCGCAGGTCTACGTCATCGATAGCGGTGACCCGCTTAGACGAGGTATCAGCATGCATCACGACGAAGCGGACCTGGTTTGTCACGCCAACTGATTGGTACCCAAGCCGCCAATGAATGGTCCGAGCGAATGGAATGGATTCAAAAACACACCGTATACGACACCCCAGATTGTGAGCACGCTCCGCGAGGTGATCAGAGCAAGTGGGATCGCTCGCGAAAGTGCGCTCATCCTGAATGAGAGTATATCTAGCTATCCACTGACTTGGTCTCGCATGCAGCCTGAAGTCACTGGAAAAGTCATTTGTTCTGGTGGTTCTTCGCTCGGTTGGGCGCTTGGTGCTGGAGTTGGGTCTGTCCTAGCTGGACGCGTGGCAAGGAAAAGCAAAGCAGCTACAGGATACGAACTCGTCGCAGCTATAGTGGGCGACGGCACCTTCTTATTCGATGTCCCATCCAGTGCGTTCTGGACGGCAAGACGGTATCAAACGGTAAGCACGCCTCCTTCACCCCTCGACCTTGTGTGCATCGCGTCCGTCGCTCATGCTGGTTGATGTGACGTAGCCTTTCCTGGCCATCGTACTCAATAATGGCGGTTGGAAATCACCCAAGTTGTCCATGTTAGGGGTACACCCGACGGGCCATGGCTTCAACGCGGTTGGAGACCAGCTTACAGTTGGGTTTTGTCAGGATTGTCAGGATTATTCTCAGATTGCGGTGGCGGCGTTGAATGGATGGGAATGGGGATGGAAGATCAGTGTCGACCTTGCGACAGAGTAGAGCTCTAAATTGCGGACCTTTTGTCCTTCTTACTCTCTCACCTCATCTAGTCCGTGACTCGAAGTCGCCACACGCACTCCTCACAAACTTGACACATTCAGTAAAATTCAACAACCCTCTGACCCAGGTCTGTAAATCATTCAAACTCATGGATTCCATATCCCATTCACCATCATAAATGTTATAGCGCGAAGTTTGATCATCATGTCCGATGTCGCACCCAAGACTCGGTGAAGAACATCCGACTTTTTGACACCGTAATCCTTTTATTCCCCCAAAAGGCGGTTCTCGTCCTATCAACAAGCTCCCTACTGAGGTCCTGTCGTGTATATTTCAGTTTGGTATCGAGCTTGAATTGGGAAATGCCAATGACAATGGTGCCACACATGATGGTAGAAGAAGAAACGGGGGATGCGGACTCCATGGATGATACAGAGGAGCTTGTAAGCCCTACTGGCATCCCATTGGCATCCTGTCATGTATATATACGGCCGCACACCATAGAGATACAGTAGTCGCCCTTTGTTATGGATTTCGCCCCTGCGGCCCGTGCACCCCATTATGCCCTGAGTCTTGCTTTGTAATCCTAGGTATATCGTAGCTGCCCCTGTATCATTCCCCTTTCTCCCCAGATTCGTGCTTCTCTCTTCTAGGTACAGCGCTTCCGTCTCGTCGACCTGTGTTACTTAGTTTTCTCTCTCTTCTAGTATCCAACGTGCCCTTGTCGAATTCGCACCGTGGGTTTTAGCGATCCTGACACCCTTGTACCCGTACGTTGTAGTCCCCCTATAGAGCGTGGTCCAGTTCTGTCGCCGCATGTCTCAGTGTTTCCCGCCGTCGGCCACGGCAGGTTTCCAGAGCTCAGCCAATCCTCTACTAGTAGGTGATGTTCGCCGCATGTCCCCCTTCCAAATCGTGTTTCCCACGTCTGTCGACACTGGCGCAATGCAGCAATTTTCACAGCGTCTCTGTGGGCAAGTATTACCATCTCTCCAGTTTCGCAACCTCCGTATCAGCATGTTGCAGTATTACTGGAACGCAGTAAATGTCTTCCGATAGACATATGTGTCGACTTTGGGTCTGCATCTATTTCGAGTTTGAACCAACCCCGGTTTTCATGGCCGGTGTTGAATCACTATACTGACTGCTCGTTGCACATATTCATCGTTGGCGCTCTATTGCAGTGAGGGCCCCAAACCAACAGATGTATGCCTTTCTCAATGGAGTCTCTGATCCAACCGTCGCTGCTGCTCCCCAACTCACATCAGTGGTCTTGTTTGCCAATCAATCGGCAGGTGGCGATATCGCCGCAAGGAGCTTTACCCTTTTCAATGGCTCTGCCCTGTGTCCCGAAAGCGTCTCCCTGAGGAGTGTATTCATCGACTGGAATCAAGATTGGATATCTTGCGCGTCTCGTCTCACAACCCTCTAGCTTCTGGGACATCTAGTGGATGTGCGCCCGTCTTGGGATGAATTTACCACCATCTTGCGCGGCGCTCCAGCACTGGGACATCTAGTTATGCATAGATCAGAGCCGTGTGGGGATCCTCCTAACTTGGACACGGACCCGAACCTAGGAATAGTGGCCTCGGAACCAATTGCGCCCCTCCAACTTCTTAAACTCGGCCATCTGTCCCTCTTGCACCTATCACGAACCTGCGTCTACGCATTACTCCGTACGCTATGCCCGCTCGCAAAAGTCTGGCTATAGATTATTTCTGGGACGACTATACCGAATTCCTTTCGTATTTAACTGCACCGGCTACTATCCCTGCCACACTCTCGACCAATGGACGACCACGCAGCTTACTTTGTAGTCTCGATACACTCGACATCAGTTGTCCTTTCTGTGTAACCGAAGTCATAGAGGTACTCTACGACCAATTCGAGAACATCAAATTGCTCAAGATATCGATGGACGAATTTTGGTATCCCAATTCAGGCTGCACGCTCATCCTACCTCTTCTTCCTCCTACGGCGCTGTCAACCTGAGGCTACCACGACTTGAAATGCTGTCTATTTCTGATGCTTCCGGATGACTTGGAGGTGGTGCAACATAGAAATGACGCGGGTTTCCCAATCAAGTCGTTGTATGTCAAGGGCATATGTTATGTGGACAAAGAGGATATGATGTGGTTCAAGAGAAACACGGAGACGTTTGTGTTTTCCAGGTAACATGCGAAGCGGTGAATAGGTTTACTTGTTGAGTATTGGGTACAATCTGATTGGAACAATTGCGACGAGTTTCAATCCATGAAGTGCGGTGTCGATGTGTCGATGTGTCGATGGCTGAATGCGCCAATCTTGGCTCGCGAATGAGTCGACTAGGCACTTATCGAGGGTATCTTGCAAGGCTCTCCTCTCGCTACTGTCATCTGGCAACCTCAATTTTCCAGGTAATCCCGCTGAAGTGAGAGCTCTGATTCAAAGGCCCTCCCACGAATGACATAGTCAAGTCCTCAGCTTTATCGACACCCGCCCTCGAGCCTTTAACGTCTTCAGGTCGCGTCGTTGGATCCGAACTTTTTAAGGTGAGCCATATTACTCCATCGATTACACTGACACCATTCTCGATGTCCTGCGGATAAACCCAGCGGCATGCTAGCTCTCCAGACGGTCATCGCCCCTCTCACCAAACTCATCTACTGTCTCCAGATCGAAACTGGCCCTTCCTCAATCGCCTCTCCCTACAAAAACCTTACCGACACTCACTGCCTCCTCTCCCCACACATCCCGCGCTCCTCGTTGTCTCCCCCATTGCTCATGACCCTCCTCGAAGCCACCAAACTGATACTCCAAAATATCGATGGCAAATGCAAACGACGGGGGGTGAGACTGGAGAGTGAGCTACAGGACAAGGATGAAGGGGCGAGGAGTTGGCGTTGATGGAGGTGATGGAGGCGAGGATGGTGGATAGGTGTTGTTCACTAGCGAATTGGCTGGTCTCCTCTGTATCATTGATGGATTGCGTATCTCCCGTTCCTTCTTCTACCCCTTTTGTGTTGATTTCGTCGTATATGGCACCATTGTCGTCGGTGTTTCCAAATTCGAGCTGGTATGGCTGGATCCAACTTGGGGCACGCATGGTCATGAGGTCTTGTACTTCCCCGTGTAAGCCGCCTTCGGTACCGAACTGAAATATACGCGATAGGAGCTCAGTAGGGAGGTTGTTGATAGGACAGGAGTCGCCCTTCGAGGAAATGAAATGGTTACAGTGTTGGAAATGCTCACGACTCTCTTCGCCGAGTCTTGGGCGCGGCATGATAACAATTTTTCGCACTCTATTGTTTTATGAGCATGAATTGGGAATCCATGAGTGTGAATGGTTTGCAGACGGTCAGAGGGCCGTTAATGAATGCAGTGTTTGAAGTGCCACAGGCCACAAAGGTGCCGCCACAGACATGGCGGGTGGCGTTCCCACGATGGGGCTGTGAGTACGATCACCAGATAACACTAAGAGGGATGTACTTAGCATATGGTGCAACCGTGCAACTTTCCGGGTATGCTGCCCCTTCCTACCAAACTTTAAAGTAGTACTGCAATCGTCCTGCGCACGACCATACTATATACAAACTCTGGCATTGCAGCAACTCCATGATACGCTATAGCTGGTATATACAAGGTGAGATAGGCAGCCATCTAGTAGTTCAACATACGTGTCTAGAGTAACCTACCGTAGAGCATGTGAATGACACGCAAATGTATGAGTGGTCAGAACGACAGAGTACATGATTTAACAAACCTCGCGATCATCGCATTCAGGGGCCATGCCAACTCAATTAGGTATGCGCGGCATTTCTCTTTGCCCCTCTAACTCCGACATCACTTGCTATGGCTTGTCCCGAACGACTTGAGTACATATGGGCGACCCCAGCTTTTTGAAGCGCCTACAAACTATCACCCTAACTGTGTATGTTGTTTCAGGATCGCTTTTGCAATCAATCCCACAACTCTCTAAATTGCTAGTCTCCCCAAACTAGACCTAAAATTCGAGATCAGAAGATAGTCGTTCTGACCATACGCTAAATTGCAGACCCTTGCGAAGTTCTACATAGATTCGCGTTCTGTCGTCGAAACACTGGCCTAGGACTTACTTCCTTGACGGATCATCGAGTCTCTCGATCTCGCCCTTATTCTTCTTGCTCTCTCACCCCATTTGCCTCGTGGCTCGACTCAGTCGTCGCACTCCTAACGAACTTAGCACATTCATTAATGGTTCTCTGACTCAGGTTTGCAAATCATTCGGATTCTATATCCCATTCACCCTCATAAATAATATAGCGCGAGCTTTGATCATCATGCTGCACCCAAGACTCGGTGACGAACGTCCGAGTCGTAAACCTTTTCGACACCATAACCCTTTCATTCCCCCGAAAGGCGATTCCTGTCCTATCAACAACCTCCCTACTGAGCTCCTATCACGTATATTTCAGTTCGGTACCGAAGGCAGCTTGCACGAGGAAGTACAAGACCTCATGACCATGATGATCACTTCAGGTGACAGCCACCCATATCGGCTTGAATTTGGAAATGCCAACGACAATGGTGGCACACATAACGAAATCAATACAGCAACAGAGCTAGAAGAAGGAATGGGAGACACGCACCCCATCGATGATACAGAGGAGATCAGCGAATTATCTAGTGATGTTCGCCGCCTGCCCGGCGCCTTCCAAATCGTCGTTTCCCACGTCTGTCAGCAGTGGCGCAATGCAGCAATTTTCACAGCGTCTCTGTGGACAAGCATTACCATCTCTCCGGTTTCGCAACCTCCGTATCAGCATGTTGCAGTATTGCTGGAACGCAGCAAATGTCTTCCAATAGACATAGGTGTCGACTTTGGGTCTCGCGAAGATGGGATCTTTTTCGGGTTTGAATCAACCCCTTCCATGGCCGACCTCGAATTACTATACTCTCTGCTCGTTACACATATTCATCGATGGCGCTCTATTAAAGTGAGGGCCCCGAACCAACAGATGTATGCCTTTCTCAATTTAGTCTCTGGCCCAACCTTCGCTGCTGCTCCCCAACTCACATCACTGGTCTTGTCTACCAATCAATCGACAAGTGACGATGACGCCTTTCGATCCCTCATCGTGGCAAGGAGCTTTACCCTTTTCAATGGCTCTGCCCCGTGTCTCGAGCGCGTCTCCCTGGAGGGTGTATCCATCAACTGGAATCAAAATTGGATATCTCACGCATCTCGTCTCACAACCCTTGAGCTCCTGCGACACTCAGAAGATGTGTGCCCGTCTTGGGATGAGTTTACCACCATCTTGCGTGGTGCTCCGGCACTGGAACGTCTAGTTATGCATGGGTCAGAGCCACGCGGAGATCCTCCTAACTTTGGCACGGGCCCGAACCTAGAAATAGCGGCCGCGGAACCAAATGCCCCCCTCCAACTTCTTAAACTCACACATTTGTCCCTCTTGCACCAATCACGAACCTGCGTCTACGCATTACTTCGTACGCTCTACATGCCCGCTCTCAAAGGTCTGACTATAGACTTTTTCTGGAACAACTATACCGACTTCCTTTCGCATATTACTGCACCAGCAACCATCCCTGCTGCACTCTCGACTGAAGAACAACCACGCAGCTTACTTCGTGGTCTCGAGACGCTCGACATCAATTGTCTTTTCTGCACGACTGCAATCATAGAGATACTCTACGACGAACTCGAGAATATCAAATCGCTCAAGATATCAATGGACGAATTTTGGTATCCCGATTCAGGCTGCCCGCTCATCCTACCTCTTTTCCCTACCACAACGGCTGGCCACGGCACTCTCAACCTGAGGCTACCACGACTCGAAACCCTGTCCATCTCTGATGCTTCCAGCGACCTCCACCTCCAAGTCATCCGCGAGGTGGTGCAACAGAGAAATGACGCAGGTTTCCCAATCAAGTCGTTGTATGTCGAGGGCACGTGTTATGTGGATGAAGGGGATATGGTGTGGTTGAAGCAATATGTGGAGAGGTTTGTGTTTTCCAGACAGCGTGCGAAGCGGTGAATAGGTTTACCTGTCGAGCATTGGGTACAATTTGGTTGGGATAATTGTGACAAGTTTCAATCCGTAATGTGCGGTGTCGACGTGGAGAACTCCGCCCGTGGACCGACTGAATGCACCATCTTGGTTACGACGTGACTCGGCTGGGCACTTACTACCATGACCTTGTACCATAATTCGAGAAAGGATGGATTCTTAAGAAATACTCACGTCGACTCCTGTAGAGTGAATGTCACATCAAAAAGAGAAGTTGTGTTAATGATCAGTGATCTCTAGGATGAGACGGAGGGTTCGTTCGAGCTTTGGACTTCGCCTAGTGGTAAGTTATTTCCATCCCTTCTCTGCGTCACCATCGTAAAATGTGCCCTTCAGGCGGGGCATTGGAAACTTTGTTCCCCACTTCCGAGCTTTCACCTCAAATATTTGGAAGTTCTTTCCGACTTCGACGTTAATGAAGTTAGCTTTTCTAGAGCAGTCGCAGGCCAGTGGCGGCATCCTTGCCCTTCTAAATTGAATCTTTCAAACGAATGCGTGAAGGAAAAATAAGGTGGAAACACTCACTCGTATAGGTCAAGGCGATGTATCATCAACAGGCAATGACAGAGCTTCGCCGCCGTCAGGTAAGGGCGTCCCTCGCTGGCGGGAAGCTCTACTTTGAATATAATAGCGTCCAGCAGGATTTTAGATAGCTCGCCGCGGTACTCCAATTCCAGTATCCCGTACATCCTATTCGCGTTGTAGGTCGGGATCATGTTGAGACTGATAGATTTGGAGGGGTCGCTTCAAGAGATGGAAGTGAAAGAACTGGCCGTCAGGGGTGGAATTTCCTATAACCGACGACGACGGGAGTACCCACTGTGACTATCTTGACCTCTGTAGCTAGCCCTACAGTCCCTCTCAGTGCCTTGGTCCCTTCGCAAGTCGTGTTGCCCCCTGTTCAGCCATGGTGCATCGGCCAAATTTTTTGTCCGGGAACAGTAAGTCCGTCATGGTTTATCGTTGGGAGCCGTGACTGATCGCCATGCGTAACGATGTAGTTACTGCAAACCGTGAATCTCGCACAGGTGTACACCGATGCAAAGACGGTCGTCGACAAGCCTACAAGTAGATCGTCTCAGCAAGTCCTCGCGGACTTTGCTGCGTTCAATCTCTCGACCGTGACCGAAGGCGATATCGTCAATTTTATGGACAATAACTTCCTTGGCGGGGGTCTCGAACTCCAGGGTGCTTCGTTACCCGGCTTCAATACAAGTCCGCCATTCTTGAGCAATGTCACCGACCCTTTGCTCCAGGCGTTTGCACAAATAGTTAACGGATACTGGACTCAACTCGCTAGAACGGTTAATCAATCCGCTCTTTGTAGCATATACCCCGGCGGAGCGTGCGAGAGCACCTTTATCCCGCTGAATTACAGCTTCGTCATCACTGGTGGACGCTTCCAAGAACAATGTTTTGGATTTCTCCATGGTTATTTGATCGGAGGTTGACGTGTTCATCATAGATTATTGGGACAGCTACTGGATTGTCCAGGGCCTGCTAAAATCACAACTGTATGATACCGTCAACGGAACACTGCAGAACTTTATGGACGAGATACAAGATTTCGGATTCATACCCAATGGAGGTCGTACTTACTGTAAGTATTCCCTTTATCTATCACACCGGTCTCTGCTTACATATGTAGACTTGGACCGTTCTCAGCCCCCGCTGTTCGTCCACGTAAGTTCCGAATATTCAATTATTCTGGATCGAATCTGATGAGTGTCAAGATGCTCTCAGACTACGTTACCACTACGGGGGATACTTCAATTCTTCAGCGTGGACTGCCTAGTGCTGAGGTATGTATCTTGTTATGCTGCTCTCGCTCTGCTAACTAAGATACCTCAGGCGGAACTTGCGTGGTGGTCCAACAACCGGACAATTCAAGTGACAAGCCCATACACCGGCCAAACTTATTCGATGGCTCACTATGCCGTTAATAACAGCGCACCACGCCCAGAGTCATACATCGAAGATTACCTGACCGTCCATGACCCCACACTAACGACGCCCTTGACTGACTCCCAAGCTGCCGGGTTGTATAGCGAGCTTGCCTCTGGAGCTGAGTCAGGCTGGGACTACAGCTCCCGGTTCCAGCTAGTCCCGCAACTTGGCAATCCCGGTCTTCGTACGCTGAATGTCAAGAACAACATTCCCATTTGTCTAAACAGTATACTTTGTGAGTAACCTGGTCGGCCGTCTCCGCGATAAACACCTGACTTGTCCCAGACAAGGCCCATGTTCTTCTATCCAGCCTTTACGAAAACTCGAACGCTACAGCTGCTGCCAACCACCTCCAAATCGCCGCTGGGATCCGTGCTGGGATTTTGGACCTCATGTGGGACTCTTCGAAGCTTGCGTTCTATGACTTCAACCTTGCTTCAAATTCACGCAACTCCATATTCACGACTGCGACGTTTTACCCTGTATGGAACGGCATCATCCCCGACGAGGTTCTCGCTTCTCAGGCGAACGCGTTCGGTTACTTCGCCGCTGTGAACATGGTCATGAACAAGTACAATGGTACTTTCCCCGTAACCTTCGTTGATTGGACAGGGTTGCAATGGTTAGCGGCAGTTGTTCTTGATATTCTGGAATCATTGCTGACGTGTCCCTCAGGGATGCACCGAATGCTTGGCCTCCTCACCAGTACATCATCATCTCTGCTCTGGAGGCGTTGCCCTCCAACCTTACAACGAACGCTCTCCCCACACCTAGCTCGGGACAATCGACATACGACCTTATACCTGGCGGTCAGCTCAATTTCACAGAGGCCCAGCTCCCCGGGCAGCCATTCCATGACGGTCAGACCAGTGTAAACGTCACAGCAACAGGACCCGGTGCCGATATCAACCAGTTGAATGGGACCGTCGTGAACGGTGGAAACGCCACAGCTGGCGAGGGCTGGGCGGCCACCCTCAAGCGTGAGATGGCAAATAGGTACTTTACGAGCGTTTTGTGTAGCTGGTGAGCATACTCCCTGTTCCTTCCTTGTTCAACTTGACATGTCGTCTGTAGGCACGCTACTGGAGGGTCTATTCCAGGCATGCTTCCCCAGCTGCCTGCTTCACAACTCAATCTTACTAACAGTATCAATAACACTGGCAATGTACGTCGTCTTTTTCGCGTTGCTATATGCATATCTGCTGGATTCTAACTTATCGTCCGATTCAAGATGTACGAAAAATTCTCCAATCTCAATGTCGATTCCTCGGGGTCTGGTGGTGAATACACCGTCCAAGCAGGTTTCGGCTGGACGAACGGCGCCCTGCTGTGGGTTGCAGCCAACTACGGTCATGTACTTGTCGCCCCTCAATGCCCCTCACTTGTCGCTGCCGCGACGAGCAGCTCGAGCGGTGCTGCAGGCTTGAGGTTATCCTCGTCCTCAGTGGGAGCTATAGCTGTTACTGTCTTTGTGTCGCTCGTCGGGTCATTCTTGCCGTAAAAAAAGATCTTGGTGAACATCATTACGGGTGATCTCTGGAGTATGTCTACGAGGCGAGGCCGATAGACTCGCTTCTCGATGAATTCAAAGAGCTGTGGTTGCCCTACTCCCTCAGACTGTTGTATGCACAAGAGGATGATCTCGGCCGGCCGGCCGTCCACCTATTTCTCCGCGTGAAATTGAACATAATTGCTCCGTTTACACCAGTGACACGACGACGATAACCTGCATGGCTTACTGGACGACGTTGTCATGGAATTCACTCCTGGAGACATAGAGGGTGTCGAAGTCGTTGGTTGTTAATTGGGCCTCGAATACGGCCAGATCGAATGGATGGAAGTGGAAACCTGCCGTGACCGACGGCGGGAAACACTGAGACACGCGGCGACAGAACTGGACCACGCCCCATAGGGGGACTACAACGTACGGGTACAAGAGGCGACTGTCGTATCTCTACGAGGGGGCGGTATATATGTATCGTACACGTGACTAGGATGCCAGTGGGTTTACAGGAGGGACAAAGGCGTATACACAGGTTCATGGCGAAATTTCTACGATAGCCCTGTTCCGCATGTGTTAACGGTGAAGGAGATGTCCTCTCCTTTCCGAGACGAGTTTGGATGTTCAAGTTATGGAAGCCACGTTTACACGGACAGGTGTCATGATGGGTCTTAGTCAAGCCGAAGAAATTACGCGAACGCCTATCCTTGTAGATCATATGGTGCCCTACCTCTGTAATGTTCGTGTATGATTTGACGTTTAGAGGCCTCGAGTAGTGAATGGTGCACCGACAAACGCTACTCAATGTAGTCCAATAAATATTCCGTACACGGTGGCGATGGCTGTCACATTACGCATCATGTAGTTCCCGGTACCTATCCGCGTCTCTGACGAGGAAGAGCAGCGCACTGCTCATCAAGACAACGACCTATATGTGCACAAGTGATCAGCGAAGCAGTAAACAAATCCGCGTATTCAGCGCCCTCACCAGGTGGATATAAAACAAGAGCAGAGGCGTCGTGTTGATCGTCGCAGTGAAAATGCTACCCATGATGATGGGCGAGAGGGCACTGCCTGCACTGGAGACCATGTCGATAGCTGCCAGTGCTTCTCCTAGGGGAATCTGGTGTCAGCGCCAAATCCACGTGGGTGATATCAGAATATGACCTTGCTTTAGTGGATCGACCGATCCAACGACTAAGCTACGGATCGTAGGGGTATGTATGGAAGTAAACCCAATGCAAATGCCAGCTGTATTAGCAAAATTATATCAGTGAAGAAAGATCATTACTGAGCCCTTACAGAAGATCAACGCTCGGTTTGTCGTGGACGAGGCTGCACCCAAGTAAGAGATTCCCATGATGACACATGACGCGAAAGCTAAGTGTACATCCAAACGATCTGAGGTCTCCAATTCCAGTTCTTCGCCGTTGCTTATATCTTCTTGCGTGAGAAGGGAACGTTTGGTTCTTCGGCTGTAATACGGACGCAAAAAGCGAACGAGCGGTGGAACAATCAGTGTCAATACGATCATGCTACTGACAGTGACACTGGTGAGGAAAACGCCAGTCTAGAGTAAAGAAGATCAGCTTGCACCGGGACAGATTGATACTAATACTTACATCCGCAGGGGTGAGGTGGTATTTTGATGTGGCAAGCACTAGCCAGGCTGCCCAAACGTAGGAGGTGGCGGCCACGAACACGAAGGTGTGTGTTGCACACCAAGCGAGTCGCCAGTTGCGACTTCCATCAAAGTTGCGAGCCGGTATGAGCATCTTTAATGGTTCGAAAATGAGGAAGGGTGTTGTGGGGAGCCTGTCAATAGCCGGTTCCGGACGCATGCGAGACAATGCATTTCTTTTTTTCTCCGGGAACGATTCAGGTAGGACAGACGCAACATAAATGAACGTAGCAACAAATATTGCGGCTGCCATGTAGAACACAACGAGAGGGTTGCCTGTTTTCGTTGTGACAAATCCTCCCATAGCAAATGACACACAAGTGCCTGTAGGAGACGATCTGAGAAAAGGCACGAAATCTGCAAGTGAGAACCGGACCAAGCGCAGCCAAACCTGCCACCTTATTCAACGCGGCAGTCCTTAAAGGTGGAATCAGACCCATCAAGGGGGACGCGAATTTGATATATACCTATCTTCCGGTGCGCATACGTCAACAATGTACATGTTGGCGAGATAGGGATAGCCGGAGGACTGAGCTAATAGCATCCCCGCGAAGAAGACCCAATCAGCGAGCCAATCTGGTGTATACTGTGACCCGGGTATCAGGCAACTTGCCATAACCCCAGTGATAAGTAGGAGTAAGAAGGCGGGTTTCCTCCCGTAGTGCGATGAAATACGACTCAAGGTGCCACACGCGGCGATCGCTGGAACGTTTGTGAGCAACTGCAGCAGTCGAAAGCAGTACAAACACACCTAGAATACTGTCGGTCACGCCGAGTATTGCGATAACGGTCGCATAATACCGCTCTATCTCGGGTGTATCGCAGAGTTCGGGAGGGATTGGGCCACCTGCTGGGAGAGTGACTGGATCACCATGTGACATGATCCAGAGCCTGCAGACAGCCCGCCTCATAAGTTCGATGAAGGTTGTTGACGGTATCACAGTCGCCATCCTCGTTGCGAGTGCGACCGGAATAAGTAGCGTTACTGGTGAAAATTTGAATTGCTCCCTCGATAGACTCCTGCGCGACTGACTAGCTGATCTCGAGTCTTCGAGTAGAGGGGTAGTTTCGGACATCGCTTGGTTCTGGGAAGACATGGAGGAGAAAGAAATTTGTCTCAACTGCGGCGTGTAGACAACAGAATGCTGGAACCAGTCCACGTATGCATAGTATTCAACCTGGCTGGGAAGCACGTTTCTACAATGCTTTATTAATTTATATTGTCACGTATGGTTCACGGCCATTCTACGGGGAGGTGACCAGATACATACCTGCCGGATATCCGACTGGAGAGTGAATGTGGTTTATCGTGCCAATTGTCACCGCGACCCCGCTGCAGCCCGCATGGTTGTGACGTTCAAATGTTCCCCGACAGAATCACTGATGCAGTCAAAGACTTTGAATCGATGCGGGGCGCTCATCGTACAATGGTAAAGTTGAACCCGAGGATGTATCGAAGAACGGCCGGGCTGTCGTGCGGCGCCAGCGATCAACCCGAAGCCTGTTCGGTGCGTGGTAGTACAGCCACCGCTTAGATAATCACGGAGTACTTCAACTCGCGACTGCGTACTAGTCACCCAAACTTTAATGTTCCCCCTTCGCGCCGTAGCTATACTTTAGTGACTATCAACTAGAGTAATCTACAGTGATGCACTCCGTTAAAATCTGCAAACATCCTCCTGAACCATTTCGTGCATCTATCTGCAGCCACATCGCGTTGGGATTCCCCGTTTCGAACGGAACACTGGCCACACTAACGACCAACTCAGCAGACTCCGAGAACAAATTACAATTGTAGATGACATTGGTGGACTCGGTGTTGGCCACGAACTTCATATCAGCGACAACTCCTCTTCATTGCGACTCGGCAATCTCGAGCTCGTCTTTCTCTGGACGTCCATCGTCTTTGCGTCGTGAGTCAGAGCAGCCCCAATTGCCGTATGCGCATGTTTCAAAGTCTGAATCTCAACATTGTCGGAGCAGCCGGGTCATGATAGATACCTATCACGTTTTCCAGGCCCATGTGAGTATGTGTTTCTGTCCTCCATGCTCCGTTCGTTCTATACTGCTCCTTTTGCCGCGGTCTATGGAATACAGGTATATAGCCATGCTGGATGGAATATATTCGGAGAACCCAAGGATGGTGTATGAGCTTGTTGCTCAGTTCCAAGCTGAACAACCAGATCGTATGTGCATCCTTCTCTCCCCGATCAGTGCATGCCAGCATGGATGCGATATTACATTTCGTGAGCAAGCGTGAGAGCTTGAGGACCTTGGTGTTCCCCTCAGGATCTCGTGGATGACATCGACCCTGGTGTATAGTCACACCGACGAGCAGTGCTGAGCCTTTGTTGCTCAATCGATCAACCTCAGGTGAACAAGTCCCTTATGCAGATAATAGCTGCCGACCATTGAACCCTACTAGACGATATTGTAATGGATTTCACTCCTGAGTACATAGAGGGAGTGGAGATCGGTAGTGGTCAATTGGACACCGAATACGACCTCGAATGGATAGAGGGAAAACAGCGTATACATGTTCATGACGAAATTTCTACAACAACCCTGTTCCGCAGATGTCGGGGGTAAAGGAGATGAGTCCTCTCCTTTTCGAGACCACGTCTGGATGTTATTGCAACCCATCTACACGGTCAGACCCGCCAAGGAGCACGCAAGTCTGATACACGCCTATTTTCCGTGGCACGTGCGTCGACAATGTTATATATGTTGACAAGAGAAGCATAGAGAAAAGGGCCCGCGGACTGAGTCAAAGCATCCCCCCAAGGCGGGCGGACGCACGCATCTGACGTGAACCTTGATCTAAGTGTCCACCTTGGTTGCTCGAAGGACGAGTAATGCAGCCAAATTCCAACCTTGAGGCGTCGTAGCTCGGACCCAAGACTTCTTTTCCCAAGAAAAAAGGTGGTGGAAACCAGCTAGGGTCAACGCGAACCCTTGGAACAGTCGTATCCGTCACTCGCATGGTGGAGTTGCCATCAGCCACTGACCTGGCCGTTATGGCGGTGCAGGATCAGGGGTTAGGGGCGAGCGGGGTAGAGTAATCTGCGTAGATTAGTAGGATCGATCAATCGCCACGCTGATGATTTGCGTCCATTGCAACAATGTTTAGCGAGCTGCCAGGGCCCACCGGCAGTGGTGGCTCAAGGCCAGCCATTTCGCCCAGGCACTGATATGTCAATTATTGCTCATGAGCGGTGTCCATTTTTCGTATTCCCCGTGCTGGAAGAATGGAGCTAGATCCTTACTGGCATATTGAATGAGTTTTCATTAATCCAAGCACCAATGGGCGGTTGATGAGAGGTGGCCATATGATACGCCCAGACCGCAATGACACTGGTAATTCTCAACATTTCACGACACCCTTGATTTTCTTTGTCGTCTCGTTCCTTGCGGAGACAGAATGCCAGGTAGGTACGCCCGACCTCTTCGCATTGGCGAATGCATGGTGAGCGAACGGGCTGTGTGCAGAAGGGTGGAAAGGGGAATCAGAGGCCCCCCTCGCTGTATAAAATGGTCAGTCATCAGAAAGACAATATCCCATCGCCTCTCGAGACGAACAGCTCAAGTCACTCACTCTACAAAGATGTACATCCGCTTCTCTGCTCTTCTCCCCGTCGCTGCCCTTGCTGCAGTCGCCGCCGCTGCTCCCAGTGGGCTCGCCCTGGAAGAGCGTCAATACTCCCAATGCAGCACCGGCTCGATGCAATGCTGCACCACCACCACCACCGTGAGATGTCCCTATTCCTCACGCTTTTGCGCTCCGTACTAACGATGGCCCATGCTGCAGGCGAACAACCCAGCGCTCACAGGTCTCCTTGGACTGCTCGGAATCTCCATTACCGACATCAACTCTGTCCTCGGCATCGCCTGCTCCCCACTCACCGGCGTTGGTACGGGTAGCGGCTCTTCGTGCACCCAGCAGCCCGTCTGTTGCAACAATGTTTACCAGGTAAGTCAAACTGTCTGTCTGGCCACCCGAGAGGGGGCAGTGAGCGATGCTAATCGTTCTCCCCTGCACAAATAGAACGGGTTGGTCAATGTCGGTTGCTCTCCTATCAACATCAACTTGTGAACAGCTGAAAGATGCGACGGTGCCTAAGTCGTCAGGCGGCTGTGGAAATGTTTTGTTTTTTCCTTATTTAGTTGGTTTGAACAGGGGTTACGATATCTTGTGTAAAGGGAATGTGATCGAATGAATTGTGCTTCGGTGTTTGAACCCACCTGAAAGAAAAAGAACTTCGTGGAGAAGCTCCTACTTGCTCGTTCTCTCCGGACTGATCATATTGCAATAACTTGCATGACAGCGAATGGATGATCGAGCGCGTAGATCCAGGGCTATCGCAAAAGGAAGCAACATATACTCCCGCGTAGAGTGCAGACGGTGGTAATTCAAACGTCGGAACTCATGATGAGGATCAGCACGTGGGCTGAAACACAGGTCGGACATCGATAGCGAGCACTCCCTCGACTATGATCGTCAGCTCCCCTCGCCCGTCTGACCGTTCGTCTGACTTATATTTGATATACGGACGGCTGTAATGACTGCCCATCCGGAACAGCCATACAATTCCTTGGTGTGGATCATGGACTATGTAAGTCACCACTTCATGCTCGCAAATATTTGAGCCCCGAGACAAACCGTGCTGCGTAGCCTGTAGATGTGGCGCCCGACATATGCCCGATGGCGGAGGGCTGGTGCGCGTATGCAACGCCGGTGCTGAGGGACATGGCGCTGTGTCCCTGCGAAGGATGCGGTATCCGTTTGGGGTGTTGAGACGCGGATTTGTGGCGGAGGTGCCACATCAAAAAACGATATACCCGTAGTTCGTCGTGTCGTCGTGTAGGTACAGAGAGATCGATTTTGAGATGTCGACGAGGACGCTATGTGGGATGTCAATGCACCGAGAGAGAAGAGATGGGTGGGCGACGCACCTTATCGAAAGGAGACTATATTTCTCGATCACCATGTAGCCGCAAACAAAAAGTACGAGTCCGAATCTTGATCGGCACAAGGTTGTAGATACGGTATTTGGGATCAGGCCAGTACGACACATCGGAAGACTGATAGCACGACGCGTCACTGACGGTGGTGTTGCCAAGGGTCTACCAGTGCAGTGCTCTCCTCGTCAGAAAGCTTGATTACGCCCGCCTCGAACGATATCCTTTTCGCGTAACGCAATTCGTCTATGCTCAACTATCAGCGCACTGCGATGAGCCATACACCAGGGAGAGGCATACTCGACGTATCTAGCCATCGTCGAACCAAATAACCGACATCCGGCGTTTCGAAATGGGGTCCAACGACGGATGGAAGCGAGGTCGCACAAAACTTTATCGCAGTCCGACAGTCATCCCTAACGTCATGATCGACAAGACAACGAGTTCAGTAATGCATTGTATTGTGGACACCAACGTGTGATATTGTCTTGAAGATCGCAATGATGACGATGCCTGCGAGGCTGAAACGACCCCGTTATACATCACATGTTCCTGACGTCGTGGTAGTTGTACAATACAGGGTCGTCGCTTGAATGCTTCGGGTGTCCCAGCGCGGAAGAACGGCGCTCACGAAAATCCGACCCCACCAGCGATGAAAGCGATACTCAATTTCATTTCACCCACTTAGTCGATATCCGGACTCGGTCCGGGAGCCAACATGATCGACAGCAGGGTGCGGAGCTGCGTCAAAGGCACCCAGGGTAAACACGGGAACTTGATGGCATTGCTGGCGTCCACGAGGCGTGTGTGAGCACAACTACGCCAGCCCGAAGATATACGTACGTAGGTCTGCGGAGTCCACCTGTGGAGCGTCTACAGCAGCGCGGGGGAGATGTTGCAGACACGCGCATGCACGCGAAGGTGAATGTGACGTGATTCGAGTTCGGGTGGTCCATACATTCGTCTTTCATATTGTGAAGAAAACTAAGTATGAGGATTTCCTGTTCGTGAGTGTTCTGGAATGCACATGTGCTTCGTGCGCAGTGGGTCTAATGCAGATCGTACATGGGTCGTGAACTAAGTCCCGCAGCCGAGATACGACTAGGACTCGCAAGTCGCAAGGTAAGAGGACCCTTGGCAACGAGAGGTTCCGCCGAAGTTGACTGCTTGCCTGGTGGTCACGTTAACGAGGACACCTAGCTGGGATCCGAATAAGAATAAGCGCCAAATATATGAGGCGCGAAAATAAGGAAACGTGTTTTCAAGACAACTTTGGGCACCACGAGTAAACCGAGACGCCTCCTTCTTTCATTCTTCGAAGCAAACGCCTGTATACTCTCGATGCAGATGTGGTCGACAAAGACTGGTAGGTAGCAGCTTTGAGGAGTGATTGTGTTGAGTGCTGACAATTCAGTAAGACCGAACAATCGTATTCGATACTGGTGGCTCTGATAGGATATTTGCAGTCGCTTTCCACCCTGACGGAATGCATCTTTTCGGCGGGGGTTTGGATGGGATTCGGCGGTGGCGACTCGAAGATGGTCAAGAGGTAGGAAAGCAAACAGGAATGGAGTTGAACGCCATTTCTGTATCGAGGGATCACAAATGGGTAGTGTGCGGGACCTCGCAGGGAGCAAGCGTGTGGGACGGAGAGCTGCGTAGAAAGGTCATCGAGGTGGAGGACACAAAGTTCGTGCTTGCGGTAGACGTCTCCCCGCATTCGACCAGTTTTGCCACTGGAACTGGTGGGCGCGACGGGAAAGTGAATGTTTGGGACATCACGAGTGGGAAGAGACTCGTTGGCCCGCTTGAACATGTCCATGCTGTTTATGGAATCAAACTCTTGGGTAGTGAGCGAATCGCTACTACCGTCTCTGGTGGCTCAATCTGCATCTTTGACAGTCGCAACGGCGACGAGCTCTTCACCATTGAGACCCACACACCCCTACTAGTCGGTTACCCAATTACTCCGCTGGCGTGGTCCAGCAATGGTCCGAAGATTTTTGCCGCATCTGAGGACAACAAAATCGAGTCTTTCGACGCGTCCACGGGATCCAAGGTTGCTGAATCGCCGATTTTTAATGGTGGCACAGTCACATCTATTGCTCTAGCGGCCAACGACAAATTCATCGCCACCTTCGCATCGAATTCCATCTTGTTCCTGGACACGTCGGCACTCTCTCGCATTGACCCTGTCATCGAGGACAGCGCAGACATATCCTCGATTGCAATTTCCACAGATAGTAGCTACCTCGCGACTGGACGAACTGATGGGAAAATCACCATCCATAACATCAGCAGTATTCTCCCAGACTTGTATCATGGCCGAACTGACAGGAAAATCACCATCCGTAACCTTGACAGTATTCTCCCGGACTTGTATCATAGACCCTTCCATGTAAGCATTTGTCTATTCACAATGCTGGCATGTCCAATAAGTGCCGCTCCTCATCCGACATTGACACACTATGTTAGGACTCCAGTCGCGAACAAGGACTATCAGACGAGCAACCTTCAACATCGGGCGACCTTGACAACAATCCACCTCACTCCACCCCAGTAGGAGTTTGCCATTTCCATTACGAAGAGAGTTGCGCTGACTGTATTTGTGTGCGTACACCAGGAACAACCTGGGAAACCCAGTTTCCTCGAGTCCAACAGCCGCAGCGAGGACGGTGATGGTAATCTCCTCGAGGTATCTGTTCCTTCTTTCTCCCCTTGAAATGAGTTCTCACGATAGTACAGGTCGAGGTGCCATCGAGCACGCCTGCTCCGCTGTTTGATTATGATGAGGTTGGTGATCACTCCATTCTCATTTTCTCCCCGTGTTGACACTACTGCAGCCGCCGTCCTCGGCCCATCCCCGCGAGGCCGAGGTACCACCACTTGGCGCGTCCCATACCGGACCACAGTCGCCAAACCCACCACCCCTGGCCTCCTCTCCAGTGGCCTGTCCAGCGCAAAATCGCGACACTGGCGAGCCATCCGTGGAGCCCAAAGGATGGCTACAGAGAAGGTTCAACAGGAGTAACCAGCACCCATTTTCACACAGGCCCGGTCGGTTTCCCAGAAAGCCGCCTCTTCCCGCCGATCGTCAATCCCCTTCCACGTCGCCACCAGGAGTGGAAGCTACAAATAACGGACCTTCATGGATGGCTGCAGGTCAACGTAAGGCAGTGAGTGTTCTTCCCTGATAGACAATTGGATCCAGTGTGTCTAACATATCATTCAAGCGAATGGTCGCAACATCCTTTCGAATCCCAAAAGTTCGTTATTACTCCAGTTTGTATGCAGGAACTCATTATATGCCACAGCGTAAACCGCCTCCAAAGGCCGCTGCTCCCAACACAGATACTGCTCGTAGCGGACAAGGCTCTGCAGATCCAACGGAATCAGGCCGGGTGCGTCTTTTTCTCGTTGTTATGTATCTTGTCATGATAGCTCGAGTCCTGCTAGGCGCAACAAGTGCATGATGCACCTCGCCCCTCTGCTGCGTCTTTTCCCAACAAAGATACCTCCCGCAGCGGACAGGGTCCTGTAGATCCAACGGAAGCCGGCCAGCCTGGCCAGGTGCGTCTTCTTTTGGTCATCATGTATCATGTCATGACGGCTCACGTCCTATTAGACACGGCAAGCGAACGATGCGTCTCAGCCCTTGCCCGTGCCACCGGGGTTCCATGTCATAGTGCGCATTCACTCCCTTAACTTATATTGCTAGACTCACAGCGGAATACATCAGCGAGAAGAAGATCGCGCTACCGTTGCAGTCGGGTTCCGGTTCGAGTTACCCGCATGGATACTCTGCTGGCGCCCGGTCACCGAAGATGGGACGCATTGATTGATGCAACCATGTCGCTTTATGACTTCAGACATTTGTTACGCTGTTCTGCCAGTTTGTGTCAACTCGCACTGTTCATATCAGTTCTGATATACGCGTCCGTGGTTGGGTTTGCTGAGATGTCCACTCAGCATTCATACTCTGGGCTGAGTGATCGGTGGTAGGAAAGTGCGATGCGGGACCTCACTTGATACCTCGCTCCCGAGAATGCCTCAGGCACTGGGTGTAGGGAAGCCAGGGCACTGCAGTCGAGTCAGGTCAATGATATCGACACATGGCGCAGCTCGCCCGACTGGTTTCGTTGTTCGCATGGGGCTATCTGGTTGAATTGACTTACCATACAGTAGAAGAAAGTCAACTTTGGTCGCAGTCTAGCATCCCCGTTCCAGGTTTCCTCCCCAACCTGTGATGAAGTTATGATAGCGCCATTTATGGGGCTTCAGTGTTGGGTTGGGCAATCGCTCCATCTTCAAGAAATGACCGAGCAAAAAAAAAAAAGTAGTGCGAGGCAGTCTATTACTCCGCAGGAGACTGGTAAACAACCACAAACCAGATCCTGGCGGAAAATAGATGTGATGCGTGGTAGTCATTACCCCACAACGTGCAACTCTGGACCAGCATGTACGTTGTAATGAATCTTCAGTATTC
>JBBPRF010000364.1:0-28237 GCA_038092875.1 Lanmaoa pseudosensibilis | reverse complement strand
ACCGGATTCTTTCGAAAGACCTTGTACCAGTGGAGTTTCAATTTTTAATACGACCCCCCCAATTAACCCCCCCTCCCCCATTTCCAATCGCTATTGCTCCTCCACCAATACCTTTCTCAAAACGCGCCATGCAGCCAGACACGCCCGTCGACACCGACGACGACGACGACGACGACGCCCACCTCGCCACCCTCTCCCTCTCCCCCGCAAACGACTTCACCATCCCCATCGACGGCGAGCCCGACGATCTTGCACGCGCCCTCGCCGACCTCGCCAAGTTGCGCGCCAGTGTACAGAACAACCTCCGTCTCCGCCCCATACGCTCCTTCTCCGCGCTCCCAAAGCTCTCCTCCCCCATCCATCCCCCGCCCACCCCGTACTACACCCCCGACGACAACTGCGTCCCCACCGACCTCCCCGAGCGCGCCATCCCCACCTCTGCCTGGCGTCCCGACGTTCTCTCCGCCCGTCTCGCCGCGCCAAACCGCCCCATCGTCGTCGACACGCGACCCCTCGCTGCCTACCACGCTTCCCATCTCATCGACAGCGTCAACATCGCCATCCCATCCCTCATCCTCAAACGATGTCGCAAACCAGGCAGCGGCTTCCAGTCTCTCGCCGCTCTCCGCCAGTTCATCACCTCAGACCAGGACAAGCATCACTGGGACACCCTTCCATCCTCCACCTCCTGGGACGGCGACGTCGTCATCGTACACGGTGAGGAAACAGACGACTCCGAAATTGACAATCTCCAGGTCACCGCGTGGGCTCTTCTCTCCGTCATATCATCTCTCCTTGGTCCCAGTCGCGTACATTACTTGCAAGGTGGTATAGCAGCTGCACAGTCCCATCCGACTCTTCAAAATTATCTGATAACACAATCCCTCCATCCTCCAGATCCCGACGGTCCAGAACCACCATTGAAGAGTGCAAAGACCAAGGGTCTCTTCCACCTTAACACCTCTGCCCCAACCCAATCCCATTTCGAAATCGATCAACCCATGCCGTCACCGTTGCCGATCATGCCCCCAACAACTTCGGATCAACAAAATGACACTAACGGTTCCCCGCCACCATCACAGCTCTCATTCCGTCGGCCCGCACCCCCACGACGTCCAAGCGTGCCAAACCTCACGCGTATAGTCACAAACGGAGGCGGCGAACAACTTTCTCCTCCCCGGCTCCACATCCGCACTGCCCCCACGCGCTCAGCGACACTCCCCATCACCCCCTCCCAACTCTCAGCGAGCCCCAATGGCAACACGTTCTATCTTCCTCCACAGTCACCTTCGCACCTCAATCTCTTACATTCAAACCACACGCCCCCCTCATCATCCCCGCGCTGGACAACCAGCCCGGCCGAATTCCTCCCTCCCCCATCTCCCAGATTCACCCGTCCAACGACGCCCCGCACACCCGACACACCACTGGGTATACCTCATCCCATGCCATCACCAAGCACTGCACGACCAGATGACCTCCAGACAGCCTCGACAGAGAGCGAGTTCCCGACTTTCACCGTCTCGATGATCCTTCCCAGTTTCTTGTATCTCGGCCCAGAGCTAACCCTACCAGAGCACGTGCAGGAACTCAAGTCGCTCGGGATCAAGAGGATACTGAATATTGCAGCAGAGTGTGATGACGATCATGGGCTCAATCTGAGGCAGAATTTCGACCGGTATGATAGGATCCCGATGAGGGACACGGTCGAAGAGGACCAAATTACCAGGGGTCTGAAGGAGGCCTGTGAGATACTAGGTAGGGCCTCTTTCTTTACTTTTTTTTTCCCCTATTGAAATCGGAATTGCGCATTCAACCATCCCGCCCCCCCAATCCGTCTTTTTGACTCGTTTCTTTTTTGTAAAGATGAGGCAAATCTGTTCGGAGCGAGCACCTACGTGCATTGCAAAGCGGGCAAGTCGCGCTCTGTGACCGCCGTGATGGCCTACCTCATTCATGCAAATCACTGGACGCTCTCGCGTGCCTATGCCTTTGTCCTCGAGCGCCGCAAAGGGATCTCTCCCAACATCGGGTTCGTCTCGGAGCTGATGACCTTTGAGGAACAAGAACTCGGCGGGAAATCGGTTGGCGTGGTGCCTGTCACCCCAGGGCAAGGGGACGGCGGAGGAGATCCACCAACCAACTATGCGTATGCGGCACAAAGTCGGAGACCGGGTCACGCGCGAGAGAGTTTACCTCCAATGTTTACAGTGCAAGATTCGGACGATGCGGGGGAGGTCGCCATGGGTCAGGATATGGAGATCAAGGATAAGGAGGGACGGTATCGACACATGCGCAGGGCGCCGGTCGACGAAAATACGCTTCAGCCGCTGCGGAGGGTGAGCAAGGCCGGACTTGAGAGCGGATTAAGTGTGGTGTAGCTATACCCATTTGCATATTATAGTTTTTACCTGCTGATAGAGCACACACACAAAAGATGTTATAAAAAGGGAGGCATTCAAGCCACGTACATTAAATAGGAGGCTTCCATCTCATCCGATTCAAACGCGACAAGAGACTGGGTATGTTATGATTGGGAATAGACACAGCGAATCACCTGGTGTGCAGGTATACTGCCAGTACGTGTATCACCCATTCATAGGTTGCCGTAGACCACCTCGCCATCTATGATTGTCGCCTTCACTTTCGTCGCCAGAATTTCTGAAACTGGGACGGTCATAATATCCCGATCCAGAACCACAAAGTCTGCCTTCTTGCCAATCGAGAGCGAACCCAGTTTGTCCTCTGCAAACGCTGCGTAGGCAGCATCCAGGGTCATGCCTTTCAGCGCTTGTTCGCGTGTAAGACGTTCTGACGGGTACCTGGAGCGAATCATAAATCAATGAGCCAGTCAATAACTACATGCGACGGGTCGCACCATCCTTGTGATCCATGAGGGGAGTCTCCGGAACGGGAAAGACGAGATACGGCGGCGTAGAATCCTAACAATGGGTTGATGCCTTCGACAGGAAAGTCGGAACCGAGAGGTAAAACCCCTGTGCTGGATGTTCTTGGGAGAATGATCAACTTCACGATTAGTATGGGCCGTAAAAAATGAACATACTGGATCATCGTTTGATATGCGTATGCTCCTCTGATTCTTGCTGGGCCCTGGAGAGTGCGTTCAGACAAACGGTAACCGAGCAGGATGACACAGTTACCAAACGTCGTTCTGCATACCACATATCGCTCGTTCTGTAATCTTGAAAGTTGTATCAATCTTTAGAGGCTGAACCATGTGGCCTACTCACGCATGCGTGGGCTGGACACTGGGTATCACTGCCAGTACTTCAGTTTCCCAATCACCAGGAAGGAAAAAGCAAGACACACCTTGAAGCCGTCCAACTCGTTCTAGGTCGTCAAGGGTCATAATTTGGGCATGTTCGATGCGCGGACGTCGTTCAGTTGCAATTCCATGTTCCGAGTTAGATAGGATATCATCAAAAATGTCGAGTACGATGTGATTGGCACGGTCACCGATGCAGTGGATATTCTATACAGGTAGTTTGGCCATCGGAGACATGAAGAGCACAAGATGGGTTGAATACACACCACTTGCCAGCCGTCTTCCCAGAATTGTTTCACAAAGGCTGACAATGTTTCTGGCTGTACGCGCATGAGTCCG
The DNA here is from genome assembly GCA_038092875.1 of Lanmaoa pseudosensibilis. Lineage (NCBI taxonomy): Eukaryota > Fungi > Basidiomycota > Agaricomycetes > Boletales > Boletaceae > Lanmaoa > Lanmaoa pseudosensibilis. The sequence continues at coordinate 24,612 of JBBPRF010000364.1, read as the reverse complement.
TCAGTCGATGGGTTGTCTGAGTACTGTTCTGAATCAAAAAGCAGTTCTGCGATCAAGGAACGATACGAACTGGTTCTAATAGAGCTGCTCCAAAGGAGCCGAGTGCACCTTCTATTGTGTTAGTCGCACAAGTCTGGAAAATATCTGACCAGACAAACCATCCGTGAAAAGCTTGACGCTGCGAAGATTCAGACGCTCTGCGATGCCGTAGTTAATGAGGCGAGTTAGGTTTTTACCCCAATATTCATCCGATTCACTGTGACCCATAAGGTAGAGTCGGAGCTACGGGGATTCCAGTATATACGAACTTGGGCGAACAAGGCACGTACAGGAAGTTTCCGAGTTGAAGCATACCTTGACGGAAATCAGTCCGCGTTGGTGTGAATAGTCCAAGAACATACTCCTGATAGAATTCGATCTCATGGGGTTCTGTTGCGGCGTCGTGGATAGAGGTCAAGCCCACGGCGAGCGCATCGCTCACAGTTCTGTCAAAGTAGTCGCGCAACTGGGCTTTCGTTGGAGGTGGAACTGGTACAATGGCCATCGCGTTATCCACGAAGATTCCTGGTTCCATGAGTCACTTGGATTCACACAGTCGTGAGCGGGTTTACCTGTGGGCTTTCCAGACGAGTCACGGATGACCAAGCCACCGTCCACTTCGTCAGGTAGCTCACCCATTAACTGTAGCACACGGTTGGAAACCCATGCGGCATGCACATCAACACGGTCTAGGTAGATTCGACGACCTCTAAGTAGAGACTCCGAGTCAAAGTCATCCTGTCATGGTTCAAACGAGGAAAGGTCCAATCAAGATGAAGGGTACACACAGCGGTAGGATACTGGGGATCTGACCACAAATTTTGGTCCCATCCCATACCCACGACCCAGCGGGATGGATCGGCGAGAATGTCGGGGTGCGACTTGACATAGTGAACGACTCGCTGCAATACATCTGCACTCAGTGAGCTTGGGTCACGGAGCACGAGAAAGTCGAGCAGTACCCAGTTTTGACTTGCAACCGGCAAGGTCAAGGTTCATCGCAGCGCCGTATTGCAACACGTGCGCATGGGCGTCTGTCGACGGTCGGAGTCATATTCGGTCCGGAGTGCATCAAAGACTCTACCTGTGAGGCCCGGGACAATGATGCTATTGGGTTCCAAGAATGAAATGGGTAACGAGGACTGCCAAAAATTGAGTGGCCATGGTATTTGAAAGTTGACAAGACTCGTGGGGGTATAGCGCGTGCGCCAACGCGCTTTGATGTTCACTGTGCGATGACATGCTGTCAGAGAACAGAGGAAGGGGAACGGAATGGTGCGCACCGAGGTCCCCAACGTCTGCGATGGTGGTATTGCTCACGACTATGCAATCGACGTTGGGATGGGCAGCATCGACTGTGTAAATCTTGCCCCCCAGAGAGCAGAGAGCATAGTCTTGCGAGGGATGAGGACGGCTTACCGCCAGCAGCGCACCGAAAGCGAGCAGGAAGGGGACAACTGCCCAGCGCTGTGAACTGGACGACTGAGCAACTGAACCTGGAGGCTGTTTCGAGTTGGACATGGTTTGACATCACTTTATTAGTAAACACGTGCTACATACTCTATCCGCATCTTCCATCCAATGGAAACCCCAGCAGAATTGCTTCACCACCACAAGAAGACGCTGCACTCAAAGCGGTCCTTTGGAAAGTATCCCCATCCCATCGATTCACCCACTTACGATGCGTAAGTCTCTTTTCATCTCTCGATTCGTCTTCCTCATCGTTCTTTAGTTCCGAAGAGGACAATGACCCTTTGACCGACGACGGCGGATCGGCCCTCTCTCTCCCAGTCTCCGCACGTACAAACCGTGCCCCGAATGCACCGCACACGTCCAAGCTCTCTTCCCGGGCCAGGCATCAGCTCGCATCGAGCTTGCTCTCCGACGACGGCACAGATTCTCAAACATATGACGGTGACGTCGAATCCAGCATAACCGCAGGCGCGGGTCAGCATCAAGCATCCAAAGGGTTCCTATACCCTCACTTGCAACACGCCTCCTCGAATTCAACTCTGACATCCCAGATAGAGGATAATGCAGCCTCCCCCTCCACTTCCCGACACCCGACACCGCCACCGAGTGCGCAGCCGATTTTGGTTCCGGAGCCTTCGACGTACAATTCTGTTTACGCCTGCAATCCTGCTGCGCTCACCACCGAAGACATTCAGGCTTTTGTCCAGAAAGCGATCAATGGAGAGCCCGGTCGGCGATACTACATCAATCCACCCCCCACCGACAGACCAGTGCGCATTTTCGCTGACGGTAAGACAGATCGCGATCCTGTTCCACATTCAGTGCTGAGATACGTGTCAGGGGTATACGATCTCTTCCACTTTGGGTGCGAACCAATCCAACTTGGCCCGCGTTTGTACCTGACTCTCTCGATGCACTAGCCATGCTTTGCAACTTCGACAGGCAAAGCTTTCTTTCCCAAACGTCTATCTCCTCGTTGGCGTGAATACCGATGAAGATGTCTCTGCATACAAGGCTCATTGCGTCATGAGCCACCCGGAACGGTCAGCTATTCCCGAAAACGGTCTCTTGCATCGCTGATTTCGTTTAGATGCGAAGCCGCCCGACATTGTCGCTGGGTCGACGAGGTCATTCCAGACTCCCCTTGGGTCCTGGATGCCGCATTCCTCGACAAATGGAAGATCGATTACGTTGCACATGACGAGCAGCCGTATATCGCCGAGGGTCATGAGGATGTCTATGCATTCGTGAAACAAAGGGGTGAGACATCGTTTCCAGGCTGCTAGCGATGATTGGGCTGATAGACGTCATATCTAGGCCAGTTTCTCCCGACCCGTCGTACACCAGGCGTCTCTACTTCTGATTTGTTGGAACGTATCATTTCCGGTTACCGTAAACGGGACTTTGATAAGAAGCTGGAGAAGATGGGTCGCACAGAACTCAAGGCGGAGGGCTCGGATTTTGAGGACAGAAGCAGTATAAGTTGAAGTTCGAAATTGCTGGTGTAGCAACAGTAATTTTTGACTGGCGACGCGGCAATGTACATTTCAGGATAGATTCCATTGTAGATACGTGTGTCTGCAGACGATAGTACAGTATATTACAAGTATGTGGACTAGTGAGCTATGTTTTGTGTTGTCATCCAATCGAACCAGGGAACTCGGAAATGAACCTTTTCGACGTGCCAGAAGCGTTACATCAGTTTCACCTTTTTCTCTTCGTGTTCCTCTGTCTTGGGTACTGTCTCGGGAGTGAATGGCAATGGGGTTGGTGTGGAACTACGTTTGCGTTTCACCGAAGACTCGACCTGTTTCGACCTTTGCTTGGCGAACATCGCCATGATACCATCTTTGCGGTTGGCAATGGGCTCAATAAATTTGGCAGACTCCGTGCCGACTTTTCCAATTTCCTTTGGGACCTGATAGCTGAACTACAATGAGGAGAGCAACGACTAATTACAGGACGAGGCACGTACCATTGAAGCGGGGCCGTGGTGTCCTCCCAAGGGTGAAGCAAACGAGCGAGACCAGAAGACCATGTCCGCGAGGAGGTGTCTAACCAACGGTTGATCTCATCTGCGGTGGAGAGAACGACTGGTTGTCGGTCATGTAACCAGCTCAGAGCTTTGCTTGCGTGGGTAGTCACAATTGCGAACGTGTACGTTGGTTGCGACTGACCTAGAACGGAAGTTATTGTCTCTAGAGCACAGGTAAAGTAGCGAGAAGAGCGAATACTTTTATCAATGATTTCATCGTACAGACCGGCCATGAGCATCACTTTGCCGTCAGGGTGCTTGGTGAAGTGTGGTAGCTTGTCTTTGCCTTTGGTCTGCCATTCATAGTATCTGCGGCTGGCATCCATCATAGCGTGTGATGATAAGAAGGGTAATACTGTACCCTTGACAGACGACGATACAGCGGTTCTTTCCTCGAAATTTGTTCCACCTACCAATGCCTTCAACAAGGTTTTCGGAACGAGCATTAATCGCCTGAGAACCCTTGGCGGATTCTTTGCCATAGTGAATCCCCCAGCGCATGGTTTGCATGATAAGAGGGGTAGAGGTAGAATCCGAGTCTTTACAGTCCGAGTGTGTCGCTACTGCGGGACCTGCCCCCGGAGTGTGTTGTCTGATGACTGGAGCATTGGTGTTTGGAGCGATGTTGTAGCGAGGCTATTCTCTCAAATGTGAAGTGGTTAGTAGTAGTCGTTCGAGATGGATGAATAATGAAACGAACCACAAAATCGTTCTCGCCGATCCACTCACCAACTGCGAGGTGAGGATAGCCGGGTAACCCACGAATCTGGGCGCGCTGTAGAGCATTAGTATGAAACAACTTTCAAGCCTCGGGCGGCCTGCTGGTGGCCAGATTCACCTGAAGGCCAAGTGCATATCTCCCACACATGTTTCGTAGCTTCCCCAAAACCAGACCTACTGTCAGGCTCCCCACCACCGTGGAGAGAGAGAGGATGATGTCACTACTAGAGCAATAGGATGGCTAGTTTTTCCACACTGTGGCGCAGCGAGAGCGGGGCCAAAGTGTTGAGTCTTCGGACATCACAAACCCGCTACGATTACTGTAAGACCGCATGGTCGACTTCGATTTCGCACTTCAAATATTGAAATCTGACTCGTTCGCAAAAAGACTATTCGTACATGGAAAGGAACATCGTCATCCCTCACGAACGTACATCAGTTGTCACGGCACCTCTTGCCAAGCGCCATTGCGGAAGAGGCTTCGGTTTGCCTGGTATGTGGAGCTATTAGCCTCAGCATTGGCAGGCACATTTGTCTTGTTACGGATCTCAGCCTCGTAGGGGGAGTCGCTTAACACACGAATAGAATGTGCAATAAGCTGATAAACCTGTGATAAAGGGTCATCCAGGTTGTGAAACGCGAGAGGCGCTGCTCCAAAATGAACGCGTGCAATGTGGCACGGACGAGGACGAAGGTTCCAGGGCGGAAGATGGTATACAAGTGCGCCGGTTCAACAAGATCATTGTTCTCGCCCCTGAAGTCCATTTGCCTGAGGCGGGAGTGTTCGTGTTTGAACAGATCCCCCCATAGTCGTGTAGTTTCTGGGGATTATGCACTGTGTTGAGGGAAGCTGTTGTTTCGATTGAGTATCATTTCCTATATAGATTCAGACCAACAGACTTACCTCCGGCGGTCTGATTGGATGGATTGTTAGCAGGGGAATAATTTTCTGTGTGCGTCGAAATCATCGCAAAGTTTGGAGGATCGTCAGGGTCTATGATAACACCTGGAGATTTCACGCATAGTCGTTCCACCAAGTTTACCAATATCTGATGGGAAAATCAGCCTATTAAACAGGCATCGGGAAGGGAACGCCTACTGACCTCCTTGCGCGCATCCTTATTAGGAGACTGGATATAGTACACTTTCTGAAAGATATGCAATGTATGGACCAGGGCGTGCAGACTCGTTTGCGATTCAGCGGTGCCGATCATGACTATCCCGCGAAAGTTTGAAGGTATCATGCGTTCTCCGGAAGAGTATTGAGCAGTGACTCCGTGGTATGGGGAGAGCGAAATGAGCAGTGTGCTAGTAATCCGTATTTGGTCGTTAATATGGAGAAGAGTCAAGTTTCGAATGCAGAAATCACTCGCCTCTACTTCTGCCTTCAAGATCTTGTCGAGGTTATCAAATAGCAATCTCGCACAAGTGCCGGAAGAAAGCCTTGTAGGTCGCTACCGGTTTCTCGGTGTAGAACTTGAAGTCATTGTAGCGAGTGTCTTCACTTGATTAGCAGCAAAAAAAATGCAGAGAACAATCAAGACCATACATGCGTATGTGCAAGTGTCTTCCTCAAACCGCTTCGCGATTGCCCGGGCTACCGAAGTCTTTCCGACACCTCTTCTCCCAGTCAAGAGAATTGCGGATACTACGGGGTTCTGTTGAGCAATACATAAAATATCTGATCAACGGGTCACGCATTTCCATGCATCACCTTGTCAAGAGAATGGAGCGCAAAATTCGCAAGGGGTTGCTTGGTACCTTCCTCAAGGATGTCCTGCACGCCAGAGTGCAATTTCCCGTAAGGATGGTTGCTTTGCATTTGATCGGCTTCAATCAAGGGATGTTCCATCACACATTCTGATCCGAGGTACTCACAGTGGTTCTGCCTCATCTAGGTTATGAGCGGGAATATCAGTGAAGAGGTCTGGGGAAAACTTGGTCGCCAGCATCAATACGAGCATTTGACAACATCGCAGTCGCGAGAATATCTCACTCACTGGATCCAATGCCAATCACCGACGGCTTCAAACCCATACGAAAAGTACTTGTGGCTTTCTAGGACCTTATCGGACCACGAAAGTAATAGAAAATTCACCGTGGACACATTTGATGACGCCTTCTCCGCGGCGGAAGGTTCGCTTTTCCTCCCAGCAGGCTCTTGCGTTTCTGCGTTCGTACCAGCATTGCGGGATGGCTCCAGCAATCGACACGAGAACTTCAGAAAAAAACATCTTTCATATCTTCCTTCGTAGGATACCGAGATTGCACAAGGTTAGAGAATATATGGGGATGGATATAAGCTAGTATTTCTGGTCGATTATAGCTGATGAAGGTGAAAATCGGTCGACTAGGCGGGTCGGCGGAACTCGCAGTACGGTCGCCGGTAACGATGATTTTGCGAGATCTTCTTTGGTTGCACTATCTCGAGAAGTGCTGGATGGGGCACCTCCAACAGCTTTTTGGCAACCGTGCGTCTTCGGCGCGATGCTGACTTTGCTATCGATTGTCGGGAGAGTTGCATTGCCCTTGGTTGACGGGGCCAAATTGTGCATACTGAGGATCGATCTCGATTGTCTCAAACGCGCGTCTGCATTGAAATGGGCGAGGGAAGAGGAAAATGCCATTCCAGTCCATCCCACATATGCCTCGATCTTCAAGGCTTGAGCGTTTCAAACGTATGACAAGCGTTTGTGGTCGCTGTCGGGTGTCAAAAGGACGTTTATTTGAGGTACTGGCGTGATGCACGCACGCACTATGGATCGTTCAAGAAGAGGCCCATAAATTGAGACGGGTAGATTCACGAAGGAGGATTACAAGGACGCGAAATGTATCTGTACCCTTCGTGGCATTTTTTCTTTTGAAAGGGCAGATCTGAACGACGTTGTGCAGTTCAAGTTGAACGACGGAGATTAGGATGGGTCACATGCATCGCGTACTCAGATGCTGCTTCTCAGTTGTAGTCGGGTGCAAGATGTAGTACACGTCGCATGATCGATGTACAAGATGAATGAATCCAATGAACGAACTTCATTTTGAATAAGTCGAGTAAAAGAGGCGTCCGTCAATCAGTCCACCCGCGGCCGCTTTCCTGATCTACCACCCGCCGACTCGATATTACTATTATCCTCTGGCCTAGCTTCGGCCTCTGTTCGTGCCTCATTCCCGCCAAATGCATCGCGTATTGCTGACGCTCCTTCCTGCTGTTCGACGGATCGGGAACGCGACTTGTAATTTGCGGCGCCAGGCTGGGAAGATGGCCGGGGTGGGATACTAACGGCTGACGCGACACAACTCTGAGGGACTCCTCGAAGAACCTCTACCTCACTTTCGGCCCTCTGTCGTGCCGCACGTTCTTCCTCCCACAATCTTCGCATCTCTTCTAGTTGCGCCTGTAAGTCCCCCATTGCTTGATCCATCAGTAACTTTTCGAGTGTCCACTTCTCGATATTACGCGCTTCGTTTTCCTTCAGATGATGGATGTATTGTACGGCCCGGGCGAGAACCGCTCCTTTCGCCTTTTCACCCGAGCTATTCGGCACAATCCGACCAAGTTCGTTGATTCCTTCGTTTATGTTGCCCCTTCGTCGGCGCTCGACTTCTTTCTAGGTAGGGGATGAGCGTCGGGATTCGGGTGATGAATGGAACAGCATACATGGTTGTCTTTCCTCTGGCGAGCCCATTCGTCGGTCCCCATAGCTGCGGTTCGATTGCCTCTTGTCCGGCCAGTACCGGGACCGGACGTGGATGCGCCCTTGGATTTGTCACCGTCATCGGAGTCTTTGTTTGCCTCTTCGCCTTCTGGGACGGGTGGACCCGTGGGAATCGCAGGTGACTGTACAACAGCAGCGGCAACAGCAGAGAGTTGACCTAGATTTGGAGGGCCACGAGGGTGCGAAGATGGGCCAGGGTCACCGATCCCTGGCATACCCTGTCCTGGAGGATGGGCGGAAAAAGTTGTATGCGGAACAGGAAGTTGGTGGGTAGCATGCGGAATCTGATGTTGGTTGGCGCTTTGAATAGGAAAAAGCCCTTGAGCAAGCGCTTGCAGTGATTGTGCTGCATCCGGTCCGAGATCTACCTGACCGTTCTGACGAAATAAGAGGATCAGTGATGGTGGAAACACAACGTGACCAAGTCACATTCATCACGTGGCGTGTGTGCAAGCACTGAGTATTAGATGGCGACGACCAATAAAATGCGGAAAATAACTGACCTTTTGAAAGATTTTTAGGATGTTGCTGACCTGTGCAGCGTCGATGAGCGCTGAGTTCTCGCTGCTAGGAGCAGGGATGGGGCTGCTGGATGTAGGACCCTGTTGATTGGGTGGTACTTGAGGATTAACTGGATGGGACATTGTGCCTCAAACAACTCGAGCGTGCAGATGATAATGCTTATTTATTGGTCACTGTGGCAGAAAGAGCGAGTTGCGCGCGAAGGTGGATCCGGGTGGTCACGGGGTAAGAGAGCGAGGTCACGAGAAAGTCACATGTCGCCGTTTTATTCATCCTGTAGACCAAACAAATGCAAAGTTAGCGCCACTTTGGTCTGAAATGGATTATGGCGCGGAGCTGGTTGGAAAGCTCAGCGGGGTTGGCCAGGACGAATGGTGCGCACTAAGTGGGCACAGAAACGAGACGGCGTCACTGCACGGCACCTGCCGTTAGGGCAAACTAAATATGCCACACTCGTTGCAGGAGCAAAAAGACTAAACCTACTTGTAGCGATGGAATAGGGATTTTTGTGGGCGGAGTGACGATAAGGGGGGAGTCGTACGGGTGTTGCCGGAGGACCGACTTGGCGTACTTTCGTTCGTCGTTGGCAAAACATTGACCTCGAGCTGGACCCTAGTCTCCCATGGATTACTTACCTTGTAAATGGTTTCGTGTGACTCTCGTCCGCGATGGTTGATCGGCCTGGCGCGAGAACGAAAACTACCCAAGTTTCACGTGCACGTCTCACGGCCACGTTGCTAACCCGTTCCTAACCGAGGGGCTCGAAGTTAGAATAGTCGTACAGTGTCCGTCACCCAGAATAGGCACGTGTCTTATAGAGAAAAACAAAATGATTATAGCATGTCCAGAAATACAATAACTGGTGTTCTAACTATATGTACATACTCTCAGACACCCGGAAATCTGAAAAGTGAACTTCAAACGGCGATTGTCGGAGTTACCATATATGGACATCGGAGTTACTCTATTTGGTAATCTCTGCAGCATCTAATCACACATTTGTGGCGATTTAAGATAGCTTTTAATGGTAAACAAAATGTCAATATAATACTTAAAATATAGGCTGTCACTTAGGAACCCCAAAACCAAGATTTAATTTCAAGTTTTGTCCAGAATTGGTACAGTACAATTGGTCATAGTGCATAGCATAGTGTTGCATAAATTCATTAATACATGGAATTTTTGGAATCCCATTGTGGGTTTACTAAAAATTTACAAAAGATGCATAATGCATAATGCACAGAGTCATCACATTGATCATGCATTATTAGGATGTCTTACAATAGGGAGTGGACCAAGTGGTCAATAATGGTGGTCAAATTCCATTGTCTAAGCACCATATGTAAGGTTCTCAAATGTTGATAATCTGCTGAATTATTTCTCCCTGAATCCTGCTATGCCAGACTTAGAAACATTGAAACACAAACCACAAGCTAAGCCTGCTATACTGCCAAGACCAGCAAAGCAGCAAAAACTGTTATGAACTATCGTGAATGACAATCCATAAGGCTTGGGAACACGTCTTTCAGAGTACATGACTTCTAGCACAAGGATATGTGGAGCTTTCACCCATGTTCAACACCGGCCTACAAGGTGGATGTACACCAGGCAATGACCAGAGGTGGTAAACAAAGTGGATTAGACTGGGGAATCCAGTTGTATGTGTCTAGTTTATATATGTTACAGGATTGTGCATGGACCATGCTGTGCATGAGATAAATTACTAAGTAAGGTATGATGAAAGAAGTGTCTGTGTGAATGACAGCATGAGATAAAGAATGGAAATGACTGTGGGAATAGATGAGGTGCGAATGATATGGATATTAAAACCATGAGGCATGTTATGTGACTAGGTCTGGGCCATGGTCATGTGATTGTTTCTCATGATCACATGTACTGATCATGTGACTGGTGAAGGCGAAATGATAAGTCCAAAAAAGTTTGAAAATATTCATATTATAACACTACCCCCTTTTTAAGACTTGAATTCCAGGCGAGTCACGGAAGGCTCAGTAGTTGTGAAGTTTTCATAAGGAGAGAATAAAGAGTTGAATGCAGAGATAGTAAGTCCACAGAGTTTGCGAGGGGTGGAAGGGTTGTTCTTGTGAAAATCGGCGACTGCCTGTGGCGCTGTGTGAATGATATTGGCCGATTCCCATGTATGATCGGTTTCATCATAACCCTTCCAATGTACGAGATACTCCAACTTCCAACCACGGAGATGTGATGCGGCTAGGTATTCTATCTCAAACTGCTCTTCTCCTTCTTGGTCTACCTCAATTGCTTCGGGACGGACTTTGGGCTGTCCAGATAAGGTTTCCTGATAAGGTTTGACGTGCGAGATATTAACCATGGGATGGATGTGGATGGAGTTGGGCAGTTTAAGTGTGACGGTGTTAGGAAGGACGGCGGTGATAGTGTAGGGGCCAATCCATTTCTGTGTAAGCTTTTTTGCCGTATACGGAAGTTTGAGTCTATCCATGGAGAGCCAGACCTGCTGGCCGACGGAATACTCTGGTGCTTCTGAATGATTCTTCTCGGCTGAAGCAATCATTCTGTCTCTAGGGGCTTCTAAAGCCGATTCTATCTCCTTGTGAGAATGGCCCATGTCTCTGGCAAAACCCGCCAATTTCCCTTCGAAGCCCATGCGAGATGCATAGTTCCGAGTAACGTTAAAGGGAATAGTTCCAGTGGCGGTAGTGAGTGTATTATTGTGGGAGAATTGGGCCATTTTGAGCCAATCGGCCCATTCGTTCTGCTTCTTTCCTACATAAGCACAGAAATATTGTTCGAGATCTCTATTGACACGCTCAGTTTGGCCATTGGTTTGGGGGTGATAAGCTGTGGAAATTTTCTGGGAAATACTGAGGAGTTTGCATAGCTCCTTGGTAAAGGCAGATATGAATTGGGGGCCATGATCGGAAACGAGTGTGGAGGGTAGTCCGTGGGTACACCAAATGTGATCCCAGAATAAAATAGCTAAGTCCAAGGAGGAACAGGTATTGTATGTGGGAATAAATACAACTTCTTTGGAAAATCGATCAATGACAACACAGATAGCCGTAAAAGAATGTGATTCAGGTAAACCCGTAATGAAATCTACTGACAGATCTTCCCACGGTTGCTTTGCGATGGGGAGAGGAAGAAGTTTTCCTGCTGGTGCCTTTTGCTTACCCTTCGTGAGGGCGCACACTTGGCAGCTATCTATGTAGGTTTTAACATCTTTGGTGACACCAGGCCACGAAAAATAGCAAGTAAGGGTATGAATAGTTTTAGAATGTCCACCATGTCTGGCAATAGGAGAATCATGGCAAAGAGTGATTAAATGAGTATGTAATGATTCAGGTATGAAAACTTTGTTTTTGTCATTTTTGAAAATATTCATAGTAGCATTGAAAAGAAAGTTGTTCACTGCATCAACCCCCAGAGAGGCTGACTCAGATTCCAACTCTGAAAGAAAGTCCGAAGATAAAGAAATAGAATTAATGAAAACAGAAGGAGGCAAGACCGTCACATTGCTGTTATGATCCTGCACTGCCTCCCCATGGTCCGGTCAATGTGAAAGTGCATCAGCCCGGCCATTCGTAGAACCAGGTTTATAAATAAAAACATAATTAAATTCTTGGAGAAGGGCATGCCAACGGGCTTGCCGACTGCTTAAAGTCTGCGGCTTCTTCCAGTATTCTAAGTTCTTGTGGTCAGTCCAGACCTCAAACCGTTCACAACCAATAAGATAGTGGTGCCACTCTTCTAGCACCTGAATCATTGCAAGTAATTCTTTGTCGTAAATAGGGTAATTGTGCTCAGCGCTATCAAAAGAATGAGAGATGAAGGCCACAGGCCTCCAGTTACCATCATTACATAAGGTGGAGAGCACAGCTTCCATGGCTATATCTGAGGCATCCGTTTCGACCCCAACTTCTTGTTTCCGATTAGGGTAAGCCAAGAGGGGTGCGGTCGTAAAGTGCTTTTTCAAAGTGTTGAATGCCTTTTGCTGACCGGGACCCCATGTGAACGGAACATCTTTCTTGATAAGGTCATTCAGGGGGCATGTGATCTCGGCAAAGCCTTCTATGAATCATCTATAATAATTACAAAGTCTGAGAAATCCTTGGAGCTGCTTTAAGCAAGTGGGAACTGGCCAATCCATGACTCCTGCTACTTTGCTTGCTTGCACCTCTACCCCCTTTTTAGATACAACCATACCCAAAAAGTCCACCTTGTCCTGGGAGAAGAAGCACTTGGAAGGTTTTATGTAAAGATCATTCTCGCGTAAGCGACGAAGGACCTCTTTTACTACCTCTTCGTGCTTCTCCTTTGTTTTCCCAGACGTAAATATCATACAGTTGTCTATGTAAATAATTACTACCGCGTACATGTCATTAAAGATATTGTTTATCATTTGTTGAAAAGTAGGGGGAGAATTAGTCATTCTGAAATACATTACCGTAGGTTTGTAGGCGCCGATGGGGGTGACAAAGGCACCTTTCCATTCGTCGCCTTCTTTGATTTGTACATTATTATAGCCCCAACGTAAGTCAAGGGCAGTGAACATATCGGCATTTTTCAACCGATTGATAAGCTGCGGAATTAGAGGGAGCGGATAAGATTTTTTGATAGTACCCTCGTTTAAATAATGGTAGTCAATGACCATTCGCTTCTTGCCATCTTTTTTGGGAATAAAGAAGACTGGTGAGGTCTGTGGGGATTTAGAAGGTTTGATGTACCCCTTTTTGAGTTCCTTGTCAATGAATGCGTGGACTTCTTCCATTTCAATATCAGATAACGGGATAACCCAACCCTTCTTCGGGATGAAGTCCAGCTTGAGATCTACAGCATGATCCCAAGGCTTTCTTGTTGGCATTCTCTCGTATTCTTTTTCCGAGAAGACATTGAGAAACTCGTGATAGACCTGTGGAACTTGGTCAGTGAGTCCTTCTTCTATAGTACAAATGTGAGCGGGCTCAGGTGTGAAGAAAGTAGAGGCACCAGGCTCTGTGCCCATAATTTTACAGTATTGAGTACAACGTGGAAAAGAGATTGTTTTTTGGGTCCAGTCAATCTTGGGATTATGGCGGTAAAGCCAGTTATACCTGATGATCATCTGGTGAGTACCCAGTTTAGATATATAAGCATCTAATGTTTCGTAATGTCCTGCGACTTCCACAATCAAAGACACCGCATGATGGATTTGGCCAATGGCACCTTTGGATCCATCTGCGTTATGTATCTTAATCGGGTTGTCTAGGGTATAATAAGGAATCCCATGGCGTAAAACGTAGTCCTGATCAATAAATGTATGGGTAGCATCTGAGTCCAAGAGAGCTTTGAACCGGTAGCATTCCCAGTGACCATTCTGCTGACACATGATGACTGTCTCAAGTGAGAACTCTCCACCAAATGACAAAGTTGTGCCACAATGCATAGCGGTCATTGAAACTTTGAGGGGTTTATAAATAGAAGAAAGTTTTTGTTGTTTATTCAGAGAATTAAGCACACTATTATTTATTTCCGGTGCCATGCTCAATTGAGACACTCTGATGGAAGAAGACAAAGTACATAATACAACCAAAAGGTCAGAAAGAGGAAAATTTAAGTTTGTACAATCAACAAAAGAAGAACTATTTACAGAACTAGGTCCGGGCATGTGAAGACTCTCATCCCTCACGTGCTGTTCCCTTTTAAAGCATCAGCTGCCCTTTGCCGAGCTTCTGCTTCGAACTTGTCCTGGTAGTAAGCTTCTGCTTCTTCTGAGACAAAACCTTGTTGTGCCCCTGCTTGCGCTACAGGAGGGGCTACCGGTGGAGTTGGGAGGGGATGACCTGTGTAGTGCTGGGTGACCTGCGCCTGTTGGTATCCCTCAAACAGAGGCGGAATGTAACGACCTTAGTTATAGTCCCATGTCCACTGTTGCCTAACTTGAAGCAGGGGGGGGTCGTCAGAAAGGGTTCGATGGGCAGTTGGGCTTAATATACCTGGGTTTCCCACAGTGGAAACAGGTCCTTGTGTCGGGATGAGGTCCCAGTGCAGCCTGCTGCACTTCTATTTCCATTGGGGCACCATGGCCCGGTTGTATTCCAGTTGCCGTGAACTAGGGGTGAGACGGCAGGGGAGCAGACGGAGGATGATATGGCCCATTGGGCCGTGGAGGTGGGAGCCAAGGGAAGCAGGTAGGGGGGTCATGCTCAACGATGAGCTGCTCCATAGCTCAGCCTACTTGTCAGCAGGCATCAGCCAACATGTCATACTCCTCATAGAGGAGGTGAGGGCGATTGAGTGTGACCCTCTCGTAGACATGGTAGTCAACCGCCTTTTTGAGGAGTGAACATGCGTGGTAGTCCTCAATACCAGCTTCCTTTTGTAGGACCTCAAACCTTTGCAGGAAGAGGTTGATAGGGTGCCCATTTTGGCGCAAAGCCTCAAGCTTTCGGAGCAACTCGTGGATGAGGATGTCGATCCAGAAATACGCCTTTATTTCTTGCTGCAGCAAGACCCAGGCTGGCCAAGCTGCTTCTCCTTTTACCCCAGTAACAATGTTTGAGGCATTGCAGACTTCTGTGGTCTCATTGTCAAGATATTTTTCAAGGGTGATTTGAGCGAACCCCTCGGTCTTCTTCTCAAGATGAGACAGGACAGCTATTGTTCGGAGTTTGTCCAATTTCCACAACTGGGCATCCACCCACAGTCGCATGTGCACCCACCAGATGTGAAAGGTGTTTCTGTCACCGTCCCATTTTTCAGGGTCGGTGATCTTCTTGGTGATGTTCACCTTTTCCTTATCGATGTTTAGGTCAGCGAGGCATTGGACGAGGTTGTCTAAGTCAATGGTCCCCGACATATCAGATTACGGGGTGGAGAGAGGAGCGAGGATGGAGGTATGGGCGAAGGTGTTCGAGATGGTGGTGTGAAACAAAAAATGAGAGCGCTTCCGTGCGCTTTTCTATGCGAGACAGCTTGAAATCTTCTTTCAGTTGCTTACTGCCTGGTATCTTCCAACCAGACTCTGGGCAACCTACAAACTTGATGACGCAAAAAATACTTCTTTGACCGAAGGTAATATCTCCTCCTTTGTCGGCAAATCCAAAGGTGGCCACAGCAACCTATCATAAAACTAAAAAAAAGAAAAACTAACTAAAGAGAAGTTGGGATGGAGGAACCGGATACATCTGGCTATGGCGGGGGGAATACTGCCCTCGTCAGACATGACATTACGGGTGATCACGCAAACCCGCCCCTTGTAGCGTCAAAGGGGATACAGACTGTTAGGCACTCAACAGACAACGGGGGCTTGTGCACTATGCCCGGCAGCAACGTTATCTGTATTTATGACGGCAGATGACCATATATGCAAGTGTTTTGGTGAGTGCTTTACTCATCACTGTCAAGTGGTGATACCTCTTGTTCCCTTAGCTCTGGGACCTGAGCGTTGTGTATGACAGTCTAATTGAAGTGTTATGAACTATTGCGAACGACAATCCACAAGGCTCGGGGACACATCTTTCAGAGTACATGACTTCTGGCACAAGGATATGTGAAGCTTTCACCCACGTTCAACACCAGCCTACAAGGTGGATGTACACCAGGCAATGACCAGAGGTGATAAACAAAGTGGATTAGACTGGGGAATCTAGTTGTATGTGTCTAGTTTATATATGTTACAGGATTGTGCATGGACCATGCTGTGCGTGAGATAAATTACTAAGTAAGGTATGATGAAAGAAGTGTCTGTGTGAATGACAGCATGAGATAAAGAATGGAAATGACTGTGGGAATAGATAAGGTGCGAATGATACGGATATTAAAACCATGAGGCATGTTACGTGACTAGGTCTGGACCATGGTCATGTGATTGTTTCTCATGATCACATGTACTGATCATGTGACTGGTGAAGGCGAAATGATAAGTCCAAAAAAGTTTGAAAATATTCATATTATAACAAAAACCCACCAAGGACACTCCTTGCACCTCTGCACAAATAAATTCTTTGACCAGACAGAATTTTACACTCTCTGACTGGATTACAGTCTATTCATTCATTGATACCTATCCTGCTGCAACCCAAGCTGATGTTGTTAGGCATTTTGCCACTCTTAAGACAGGCAGGCTTATTTTTGATCAGTTGACATTATCACACAAATTATGAGAATGTCCAAAAATGGAAGCTTACATCAATGACAACCCAACTGCACTGTCATCAGAGTGGCCACATATTGTGACCTGTCCTGCAGTTGAATGGGCACTTGTGCTTTGGGTCAAGCATATGAAGAGCATGCATAAGACACTTACAGGTCCAATGTTACAAGAAAAGCACAAATGCTTTGAGGTTGAGCTGCAAGTTTCAAAGGAAGAAAAACTTTTTAGAAAAGATTGAGTTGCATCTTTCTGCAAGACTTACAAGATTTGAGAGCATTGCCATCATGGGGAAGCTGGCTCTGTCAATACAGATGCTATTGAGGTCAAACAGAAGCAATGTCAAAAACTCTTAGTCCAATATACCAGTTTAACTTTGATGAAACATTGCTTTTCCCTTTATAAGCCATTGCTTATGACACAAATCACCAAATTTACTGAAGCTGACATCATTGCCACACAGTGCACTCCCTGTTTGGGGCTTGGAAATGAAGCAGATAAGTGGCAAGAAAAAGGACTGCTTTCACATCACCATAGGCCTTGCATGCAATGCTGATGGGAGTGAAAAACTTGAGCCAATGTTTATTGGAAAAAAAAAAAAAAAAAAAAAAAAAAAAAACTGATGCTTCAAGAAACAAAGTTCTGACCAATAAGGATTCTATTATTGGAACAACAAAAAAGCATGGATGATGACTGAGTTGTTCAGAGAGTATGTGATATCACTTTTTATGTCATTAGCACTCTCATATCTTATCCAACAGATGGTTATTTAACAGATGGTTGAAGAAATTTGATCTTCATATGTGGCATAAAAAAATTGCATTTGCCTTTTAGTGGACAATTTTAGTGCTCACTATGCAATCTCATATCAATCCACAAACATCTGGCTTGAGTTTTTTAAGCCCAATATGACATTATTGATTCAACCTTGTGATGCTATAATTATCCAATGCTTCAAAGCAATTTATTGGCACAACTTTCATTTATGTGCATTTAATTTTAATAATGCAGGTGAATTTGAAATTTACAAAATCTATTTATTAAAAGCAATGTCAATGGCAAAGAAAGCTTGAAATATGGTTGGGTCTGAGGCCATTGAAT
Organism: Lanmaoa pseudosensibilis; assembly: GCA_038092875.1. NCBI lineage: Eukaryota > Fungi > Basidiomycota > Agaricomycetes > Boletales > Boletaceae > Lanmaoa > Lanmaoa pseudosensibilis. Next base: position 6,878 of record JBBPRF010000364.1, on the reverse strand, counting down.
ATTGCTGGAATTATTCACAAATTCAGCTGTGACTCAGAATCTGTTACTGAACTTTAATTATTAGTGAACCCTCAACAATTTCATCACTTCTTCTATATTCAATTTATGCCAACCTACTTGCTTGGGATATTATCCATGATTTTGCAGCCTGAGACATATCCCTTCTGGATGGAGAATTCAAGCTGCAAGCTCATCTGGGGAACCAGTACATTGATTCACACTGGTGACCAGCTCTCATGGTTTCAGATATGTGAAGGCCAATACTGAAAGGCACTTCAGGCCATCAATGCCCTCCAGAATACTGCTTTTTCTTGAACTGGTCTGAAAATCTGAATTTCCACAAGATTGCTCACTGGCTTAAAACCAACTCAATCCTCATTAGTTGAAGAAGAGTTAATGGATAAAATACCCATGCTCAAGTCATGAAATCACATTCTCGGAAGCATCCTGATGGTTGACAAACTGTTGGATCCAGTTGAAGAAAGGGAGCAGGGAGAGGTTGAGTTGGATGGAAGTGTGAAATGGATTGCTGATTGTTATAATATGAATATTTTCAAACTTTTTTGGACTTATCATTTTACCTTTACCAGTCACGTGACTAGTGCATGTGATTGTGAGAAACAATCACATGACCATGGTCTAGATCTAATCACGTGACATGCCTCATGGTTTTAATCTCCGTTCTTTTCACACCTTATCTATTCCCACACTTATTTCCATCCCTTCTCTCATGCTGTCATTCATATGAATGCTTCTTTCATCATACCTTACTTAGTAATTCATCTCACGCACTGCATGGTCTGTGTGCACTCCTGTAACATATATAAGCTAGACACATACAACTGGATTCCCCAGTCTAATCCACTTTGTTTACCACCTCTGGTCATTGCCTGGTGTACATCCACCTTATAGGCTGGTGTTGAATGTGGGTGAAAGCTCCACAAATCCCTTATGCCAATAGCCATGTACGCTGCAAGATAGTCCTGAGCCTTGTGGTTTTGTTGTTCGCGATAGAGTCATAACACTTGGATTAGACTGTCATACACAACACTTGGGTCCCAGAGCTAAGGGAACAAGAGGAACTAGCACTTGACACTAGCGGGAAAAGCACCTGGCGAAACGCTTGCATATACGGTTGTCTGCCATTATAAATATGAATAATGTTGCTGCCGGGCATAGTGCACAAGCCCCCGTTGTCTGTTGAGTGCCTAACAGTCCGTATTCCCTTTGACGCTACAAGGGGCGGGTTCGCGTGATCACCCGTAATGTCATGTCTGACAAGGGCAGTATTCCCCCTGCCATAGCCAGGCGTATCCGGTTCCTTCATCCCGACTTCTCTTTACATAGTTTTTTCTTTTTTAGTTTTTACAATAGGTTGCTGCGGCCACCTTTGGAATTGCCGACAAAGGAGGAGATATTACCTTCGGTTGAAGAAGTACTTTTTGCGTCCTCAAGTTTGTAGGTTGCCCAGAGTCTGGTTGGAAGATACCAGGCAGTAAGCAACTGAAAGAAGAATTCAAGCTGTCTTGGATAGAAAAGCGCACGAATGCGCTATCATTTTTTGTTTCACACCACCATCTCGAATACCTTCACCCTTATCTCTGCCCTCACTCCTCCCTCCATCCTGTAATCTGTTATGTCAGGACAAATAGACCTCGACGATCTCATCCAATGCCTCACCAACCTAAACGTTGATAAGGAGAAGGCGAACGTCACCAAGAAGATTGCCGACCCTGAGAAATGGGATGGTGATAGAAACACATTCCTCATCTGGTGGGTGTGCATGTGACTGTGGGTGGACACCCAGTCGTGGAAATCGGACAAGCTCCGAACAATAGCTGTCCTGTCTCGCCTAGAGAAAAAGGCCCAGGGGTTCGCCCAAATCGCCCTCGAGAAATACCTTGATGACGAGACCACAGAAGTCTGCAATGCCTCAAATATTGTTACCAGGGTAAAAGGAGAAACAGCTTGGCCAGCCTGGGTCCTGCTGCAACAAGAAATCAAGGCTTATTTCCGGATTGACATCCTTGCCCACGAGTCGCTCCGGAAGCTTGAGACTCTCAGGCAAAATGGGCACCCCATCCACCTCTTCCTGCAAAGGTTTGAGGTACTAAGGAAGGAGGCAGGCATCGAGGACTACCATGCCTGTTCGCTGCTCAAAAAAGCGGTCGACTACCGCGTCTACGAAAGGGTCACACTCAATCGCCCCCATCTCCTCTATGAGGAATATGACGTGTTGGCTGACACCTGTCACCAAGTCAGCTGAGCAATGGAGCAGCTTGCCATAGAATGTGGTCCTCCTACCTGCTTCCCCCGTCTCCCCCCTCTGCAGCCCAATGGGCCATATCATCCTCCATCCGCTCCCCCGCCGTCGCATCCCCAGTTTATGGCAACTGGAATCCAACCAGGCCGTGGTGCCCCCATGGAGATAGGTGTGCAGCAGGCTGTACTGGGACCTCATCCCAATACAAGGACCTGTTTCCTTTGCGGGAAACCTGGGCATATCAAGCCCAACTGGCTGCAGAACCCATATCGATGACCCTCCCGCCTCAGGTCAGACAGCAGTAGACATGGGACTATGACCAAGGTCGTTATGTTCTGCCTCTGTTTGAGGGATACCAACAGGCGCAGGTCGCCCAGCATTACACAGGTCGTTTCCTCCCAACTCCACTGGTAGCCCCTCCCACAGCGCAAGCAGGGGCACAACAAGGTTTTGTCTCAGAAGAAGCGGAAGCTTACTACTGGGATAAGTTCAAAGCAGAAGCTCGGCAAAGGGCAGCCGATGCTTTAAAAGGGAACAGCACGTGAGAGATGAGGGTTCTTGCGTGCCCAGACCTAGTTCTATATATAATTTTTCTTTTGTTGATTGTACGAACTTAGACTTTCCTCTTTCTGACCTTTCAGTTGTATTACGTACCTTGTCTTCTTCCATCAGAGCGTCTCAATTGAGCGTGGCACTGGAAATCAATAATAGTGTGCTTAATTCTCTGAATAAACAACAAAAATTTTCTTCTATTTATAAACCCCTCAAAGTTTCGATGACCACTATGCATCATGGCACGACTTTGTCATTCGGTGGAGAGTTCTCGCTTGAGACAGTCATCATGTGTCAGCAGAATGGTCACTGGGAATGCTACCAGTTCAAAGCTCTCTTGGACTCTGATGCTACCCACACTTTCATTGATCAGGACTATGTTTTACGACACAGAATTCCTTATTATACATTAGACAATCCGATTAAGATACATAACGCAGATGGATCCAAAGGTGCCATTGGCCAAATCCATCACGCAGTGTTGTTGATCATGGAAGTCGCAGGACATTACAAAACACTAGATGCTTACATATCTAAATTGGGTACTCACCGGATGATCATCGGATATGACTGGCTTTACCACCATAATCCTGAGATCGACTGGACCCAAAAGACAATTTCTTTCCCATGTTGTACGTAGTATTGTAAAATTATGGGCACAGAGCCTGGCGCTTCCACTTTCTTCGCACCAGAGCCTGCCCACATTTGTACTATAGAAAAAGGACTTGCTGACCAGGTTCCACAGGTCTATCACAAGTTTCTCAATGTCTTCTTGGAAAAAGAATCCAAGAAAATGCCAACAAGAAAGCCTTGGGATCATGTGGTAGATCTCAAGCCGGACTTGGTCCTGAAGAAGGGTCAGGTTATCCTGTTATCTGATATCAAAATGGAAGAAGTCCGCGCATTCATAGACAAGGAACTTAAAAAGGGGTACATCAAACCATCCAAATCCCCGCAGGCCTCGCCAGTCTTCTTTATTCCCAAGAAAGACGGTAAGAAGCGAATGGTCATTGACTACCAATATTTAAACAAAGGTACTATTAAAAACTCTTATCTGCTCCCTTTAATTCCACAGCTTATTGATCGGCTCAAAAATGCCGATATGTTCATGGCCCTTGACTTACATTGGGGTTATAATAATGTACAAATCAAAGAAGGCAATGAATGGAAGGGTGCCTTTGTCACCCCCATTGGCGCCTACGAACCCACGGTTGTGTATTTTGAAATGACTAATTCTCCCCCTACATTCCAACAGATGATGAATGACATATTTAATGACATGTACACTGTAGTGATTATTTACATAGACGATTGTATGATATTTACGTCCGGGAAAACAAAGGAGGAGCACGAAGAGGTAGTAAAAGAGGTCCTTCGCCGCTTACACGAGAATGATCTTTATGTAAAACCCTCCAAGTGCTTCTTCTCCCAGGACAAAGTGGACTTTTTGGGTATGGTTGTATCTAAAAAGGGGGTAGAGATGCAAGCGAGCAAAGTGGCAGGAGTCATGGATTGGCCAGTTCCCACGTGCTTAAAGCAGCTCCAGGGATTCCTTGGACTTTGTAATTATTATAGACGATTCATAGAAGGCTTTGCCGAGATCACACACCCCCTGAACAACCTTACCAAGAAAGATGTTCCATTCACATGGGGTCCCAATCAGCAAAAGGCATTCGACACTTTAAAGAAGTGCTTTATGACCGCACCCCTCTTGGCTTACCCTAACCGGGAACAAGAAGTCAGGGTCGAAACAGATGCCTCAGATATAGCCACGGGAGCTGTGCTCTCTACTTTATGCAATGTCGGTAATTGGAGGCCTGTGGCCTTCATCTCCCATTCTTTCAATAGTGCTGAGCGCAATTACCCTATTTATGATAAAGAATTGCTTGCAGTGATTTGGGCGCTGGAAGAATGGCACCACTATCTTATTGGTCGCAAATGATTCGAAATCTGGACCAACCACAAGAATCTAGAATATTGGAAAAAGCTGCAAACTTTAAGCAGTCAGCAAGCCCGTTGGCATGCCCTTCTCCAAGAATTTAATTACATTTTTATTTATAAACCTGGTTCTACAAATGGCCGGGCTGATGCACTTTCGCGTCATCCGGATCATGGGAAGGCAGTGCAGGATCATAACAGCAATGTAATGGTCTTGCCTCCTTCTGTCTTTATTAATTCTATTTCTTTATCATTGGACTTTCTTTCGGAGTTGGAATCTGAGTCAGCCTCTCTAGGGGTTGATGCAGTGAACAACTTCCTTTTTGACTCTACTATGAATATTTTCAAAAATGACAAAAACAAAGTTTTTATACTGGAATCATTATGTACTCATTTAATCACTCTTTTCCATGATTCCCCTATTGCCAGACATGGTGGACATTCCAAAACTATTCATACCCTTACTCACTATTTCTCGTGGCCTGGTTTCACAAAGGACGTCAAAACTTATGTAGATAGCTGCCAAGTGTGCGCCCTCATGAAGGGTAAGCAAAAGGCACCAGCAGGAAAACTTCTTCCTCTCCCCGTCGCAAAATGACCATGGGAAGATCTATCAGTAGATTTCATTACAGGACTTCCCGAATCACATTCTTTTACCCCTATTTGTGTTGTTGTTGATAGATTTTCCAAAAAAGTTGTATTTATTCCCACCTACAATACCTGTTCCTCCTTGGACTTAGCTATTTTATTCTGGAATCATGTTTGGTGCACCCATGGACTACCCTCCACACTCGTTTCGGATCGCGGTCCCCAATCCATCTCTGCATTCACCAGGGAATTATGCAAACTCCTTGGCATTTTCCAAAAGATTTCCACAGCCTACCATTCCCAAACTGATGGCCAAACGGAGTGTGTCAATCGAGATCTAGAACAATATCTTTGCGCTTACATAGGAAAGAAGCAGAATGAATAAGTGGACTGGCTCAAAATGGCCCAATTCTCCCACAATAATACGCTTACTACTGCCACTGGAACCATTCCCTTTAATGTCACTCGGAACTATGCACCTCACATGGGTTTCAAAGGGAAATTGGCAGGTTTTGCCGGAGATATGGGCCATTCTCACCAGGAGATAGAATTGGCTTTAGAAGCCACTAGAGACAGAATGATTGCTTCAGCTGAAAAGAATTGTTCAGAAGCACCGGAGTATTCTGTCGGTCAGCAGGTCTGGCTTTCCATGGACAAACTCAAACTTCCGTATACGGCGAAAAAGCTTACACAAAAATGGATTGGCCCCTACACTATCACTGCTGTCCTCCCTAACGCCATCACACTTAAACTGCCCAACTCTATTCACGTCCATCCCACAGTTAATATCTCGCACATTAAACCTTATCAGGAAACCTTATCTGGACAGCCTAAAGTCTGTCCCAAAGTGATCGAGGTAGACCAAGAAGGAGAAGAGCAGTTCGAGATCGAGTATCTAGCCACATCATGTCACCGCAGCTGGAAGTTGGAGTATCTCGTACACTGGAAGGGTTATGATGAAATAGATCGTACATGGGAATCGGCCAACATCATTCACACACTGCCACAGGCAGTCACCGATTTTCACAAGAAAAACCCTTCCGCTCCTCACAAACTCCATGGACTCACCATCTCAGCCTTCAATTCTTTATTCTCTCCCTATGAGAACTTCATGACCACTGAGCCTTCTGTGACTCACCTGGAATTTGAGTCTTAAAAAGGGGGTAGTGTTATAATATGAATATTTTCAAAACTTTTTGGACTTGACATTTCACTTTTACCAGTCACATGACTAGTGCACGTGATTGTGAGAAAAAATCAGGTGATCATGGCCTAGACCTAATCACGTGACATGCCTCATGGTTTTAATCTCCATCTCTTTCACACCTTATCTATTCTCACAGTTATTTCCATTCATTACTCCATGCTGTCATTCACATAAACACTTCTTTCATCATACTATACTTAGTAATTTATCTCACACACTGCATGGTCTGTGTGCACTCCTGTAACATATATAAGCTAGACACATATGACTGGATTCCCCAGTCTAATCCACTTTGTTTACCACCTCTGGTCATTGCCTGGTGTACATCCA
>JBBPRF010000363.1:0-28240 GCA_038092875.1 Lanmaoa pseudosensibilis | reverse complement strand
ACAAGGAATGAGGATTACCCCCTTTGTAAGGCCATGGTCGACCACGACCAAGATAGAATCGTGACCGTGGGAAGCGGGGAGGTCTGTGATCAGGTCCATGGACAACTGCTTGAACGGAAGGGCAGTTACTGAAGGAATAGGTGACAGAGGGGGAATCGTAGGATGGGTGTTAACCTTGTTTTGCTGGCAGACAGCACAGCCGTCGATGAAGTGTTTGACGAAGGAAGAGAGGCCCGGCCACCAAAAGTCACGCTCGAGGATAACTTTAGTACGGAAGACGCCCATATGGCCAGAGAGAGGCGAGGAATGGATGGAGTGGAGGAGGGCTGAACGAGCCGAGGGAGGGACATACATACGCCCCTTAAAATAGAGGTGGCCATTGTCGAAAGACCAGTCCTTCAGCGTGGAGCGGGTGAATAAGGGAGAACCCTCGTCGAGAGCGGCTAAGGCTTTTAACACAAATGGGTCGGAAGAGGAGGAGGACTGAATATGGCATGCAAGGGAAAGATCGAGGGCGTTAAGGACGACCGGGTCTGGTACAATGGAAGCATTGAGGTTATTGGCGGATGTATCGACATCATCTCGTCAAGAGAAAGCGTCGGCTGGACCCATCTGGGAGCCTGGGGTAACAGCCCAAAGAATGTCGAAGTCTTGGAGGAAGAGGGCCCATCGAGCCTGTCGACGAGAGAGCTTTCGGGGATCGCGGATATAGGAAAGGTTCTTGTGATCGGTAATGATGGTGACCGGGTGTGATGTCCCTTGGAGGTATTGTTTCCATTCACCTAAGGCATAGATGACTGCTAGGAGTTTGCGGTCATAGATATCGTAGTTTCGTTCTGCGGAGGAGAATGTCTTGGAGAAGTAGGCGCAGGGGTGTTTATCACCATTGGCATCACATTGCATGAGGACCGCGCCAGCGGCAAGAAGAGAGGCGTCAGTCATGACGAAGAAGGGTTTGGAAATATCGGGGATCATGATGACAGGAGCGGAAGCGAAGAGATCTTGAAGACGGTCAAAGGCCTTTTGTTGTAAGGGTGACCAGACCCATGGTTGGTCCTTACGTGTTAGGAGAGTGAGAGGGGCTACAGTGTCCGAGTAATTTGGGATGAACTTTTGGTAGAAATTTGCGAACCCAAGGAAGGAACGAATTCCTTTGACCGAGGTGGGGGGTTTCCAATCTTTGATGGTGCTAAGTTTCTTCGGATCCATACGAATGATGCCTTGGCCAATGATCATGCCAAGGTATCGCATGGTTGGTTGGTCGAAAGAACATTTGGAGATTTTCAGCGAGAGGCCGTGTTCACGTAGGCGGGCAAGTACGCGACAAGTTCGTTCATGATGGAGGGAGAGGGATCCTTCTGTTGCGATGCCGAGGTCGTCCATGTAAATTTTCAGCCATCGCTCAGTAAGCATATCGGCGAAGATGTAATTCATGAATTCCTGGAAGGTGGCAGGAGCGTTGCAGAAGCCGAAGAACATGACCGTAGGTTCGAACAGACCAAAGGGAGTAATGAAGGCGGCCTTCCATTGATCTTCTTCACGAATGCGAATGTTGTTATACCCCCATCGGACGTCGAACTTGGTGAAGTAAGTCGCGTCCTTCATATCATCGATGAGTTCCGGAATGAGGGGGAGCGGGTAGGCGTTTCTGATTGTGAAAGAGTTAAGATAACGATAGTCCTATACAGGGCATAGAGAGCCATCTTCCTTTTTGACGAAGAAGAGTGAGGAAGCCTGTGGGGAGTGAGAGGGGATGATTCGGCCAGTTTTAAGATTTTCATCAATTATTTTACGGCATTCTTCCTTTTCCATAGGATTTAACGGGTAGACTTTGGCGACCTTTGGAATGAAGGTATCTTTAAGTTCGATTTTGTGGTCAAAGGAGCGGTGGGGGGGTAACTTCGCAAAGAGGGTTTCAGAGAAGACATCTGTGTATTCTTTGCAGAAATCCGGGATCTCGGCTGGCGGTGGAGTGGTGTCCGTGGTATGTATTTCTTCTTCAGAGACTCCGTTCGAGGGAGGATACTCATGAAGAGACCTCTCAACCTCTTGGGGATATCTCTGAGAAAGAAAACCATTAATCGTTTCATCCGGGTTATTGGGAAGCCAGCGGGGGTTATAATCTTCAGTGGGGGGTTTTACGGTAAGGGAAAAGGTTTGCCAGTCGATGGTCGGGTTCCATTTCTGAAGCCAAGGCATACCCAAAATGATTTGCGGTCGACTGAGACGAGTGACAAGGAGCTTGTTGTTATCAGAAAACCGTTGAGAGAATAAAGGAACCTGAGCATTCCATTTGATCGTTCCTTTTCGGTTTTCAGTTCCGTCTACGTTATAGGCAGTGAGGGGATCATTTAGCTTAGTAAGTTTGAAACCAGCGGTGAGGAGGCGGGAATCTATGAAGTTTCCGGTGGCTCCAGAGTCAACGAGGGCGGAGGTTTCCACGGTTTTGTTTAATCCTTGTAGTGTTACTGGGAGACAAATGGTTCTTTCATTTCAAGGTGCTACAAGTACATTTTTACTAGCGGGGAGAGGAGACGTTGAGACAACTCTCCCTTTTAAAAATCCTTTGCTTTTTGGATGCGTTCTGGGGAAACAGAGATAGACGCTACTTCCTCTGATGGTTCCTCATAGCAGGTCTTGAGAATAGAGAGGATTTCCGTCTCCTCCTTTCCCGAAGTTTTGAGAGAGTTGACGTACTCTTCTAACTTGGACTGCGGTGGTGGGGTTTCCTTGGTGGTGGTGGCATGGATGTTCTGAGGGCGTGGTGGTCTAGGAGAGGGCTTCGAGGGGAACTTGGAACAATTCAGGCTATTATGGCCTGTTTGGCGACAATGGAAGCAGCGGCCCTCCTTGATACAGCGGGCACACTCGACTGGGGTGAGCTTCTTGATTGTGGTGGTGGTGTCGATATCCATGGCATTGGGGTCTTTCTCGGGGGTACGGGTGAAAAACGAGGGGGTGAAGCGGCCTTTCTTGAGCGCTAGAATGCGCATCTTTTGACTGTGGAAGGTCTTGGCGTGCTCAATCCATTTCTCGATGGTGGTGGGGATTGAGGACATAGAGAGAATCATAGTGGCGAGCCTCTGATCGAGGCCAAGAGAGAATTGATCGATTAGGGTGATGTGGTCGGTGATTCCGGCTTTGACGGATCGGTGATGTATTGTTGGAATCCATCGTCGATGGTCCCATCGGAGTGGCGGGTGGATCTCTGGGTGAGTTTGGTAAGCTCAAGGCGAGCAGTGGCCTTGGTGTCGAAGGGGTAGAAGGTGGATTCGAAGTTTGTACAGAAGTCGGCAAATGTTTTTCCAGAGGTGATGGTTTGGTCGGCCATCTTGTCATACCACATTTCTGCGAAGTTGGCTCCACGACCCTCACTCATCTTGTTGAGAGTCGTCATGATTTTGTCGTTGTCGGAGGTATACAAGGTTTGGTTTAAGGTAAAGTAGGCTTTCATAGCCTTGATCCATCTGGATGCGTCTGTGAGTTTGCCGGAAAAGTCGGCAGGGAGAGCGGCTTTAAGCTCTGGGACTTTGGACATAGTGGGCGCTGGGGTCGTAGGTGGGGGCTGTGGTAGAGAGGCTCCTAAAGCAAAGGAGGGTACGTAGTTTCGCTGGGACACGCTAGGGGGTGCTGTGGGGACCGCAGAGAAATGTGATGACAAGGGCTGTGGTGCTGGTTCGTTCGGGAGGGTTTCGTCACCGAGTTCGATGTCTGAGTCTTCCGAGGGAGGTCTGATGGGTTGACGCTTACGACGTCTGTGGTTACTCGTGGTGATAACGTTGGGGCCCTGCACCTAAGAAGGTGGGGCTAAGGAGATTCTCGATCTTTTGTTACGCGAAGCGTACAAAGACTTCTAGGACAGGACTAGACGGGCGATACTCACAGGGAGACCGACGTCCGCTAATCCTTCTGGGCAAAGAGACAAGACTAGTCGGGCGATACTCACGAAGAGACCGACGTCCACTAGCTTATCTATCAAAGGGGATCTGGGATAGTAGAAGTCGTAGGGGATTCGACTTCGGACTCAAGGTTTCAAGGGTGATTCAAGAGTACGCTTGTATTGTGAAGATCGAGAATGAGTAATACAAGTTGTGTACAAAAGGTTTATATAATGCGGACCAGTGCACACAGACCAAGGGAAAGATCACGACAAGAAAGGAAAGGAAGACTATAGAAATGTATGGAAGGCGGGGGATACTCGCCATTGTGAGAGAAACGACGTAGGAGAGACAAGTCCAAAGATACGAATAAACCCGAAGATAAAGGTTATTAGAATAACTGCGGAAAGCGTGGAGACGCAGTATTTGTAAGAAGGAGGAAAGCGGTATGAGGACGGCTGGGAGCACCTTGCCAAGTGGTGCGAGTACCACGTAGAAGAAAAAGGACAATGTGCGAAGGAAGGAGCAAAATTGTAACACCGACATGCTGCCTGATTCCTTTGCCTTCGCAGCTTGTTTGCTGCTTTCTTGCCCAAAGATCGCTGGGACGAGGATTTGACTTCTGGAAAGGAAGGGCTGGGGTCTTGAGGTAAAACCGCCAGCGCGTCTGTGGAGCCACCCTCGTAGTCACTTTGACCAGAGAGCACGTGGGTTACCTCTCTCTGGAGGGCTTCGTGGATGCAATCCTCGAGACGAATGGGGTTGACCCGGATGATTGCCGAAACGTCGGGTGACATCTGAGTAAACCAAAGGTTGAAAGAAGAAAGGGGATAAATTTTGTGAGCTCACGATGACATGTAAAATAACGAGCAGCTTGAACGAAGCAGTAAGGAAAGACGGGGCTAGAGAGGAACTAAGCGTCCTTGATTTATAACGAGCGGATCGACGCCGGCTACAATGTCACAAATGTCACAAAACACAACCCTAAAACCGTAACGGCCATTGACTGCCAGGTTACCAAATAGAGACATTCCTCATCCCTGTTTTCATTTGAAGAGGTTCACAAGCTGGTTCTAAGCCATGAAGGGACCTAAGCCATTCGTGTTCTAGTTAGCAACAGGTGTGATTCATGTTGTGATGGAGAGACATCGCAAAAAAGACTCTTGGCATGGGTTAGGTAAACTGGGATCTGGGCAAGGGATGGCTCTAGCAGATCAAATTAGACCTTATTTAACCAGAGGTTGATTGTGGATCGTTGCGTTCTAATCCAGACCGACGCAAACATAGCGTGATTCGATGCGTGACTCACCATTGCAGTAAGGCCTTAAAAGGCAACCTAGACTAAAACAAGACGAGCGTAACGTCAAGGTGTCAAACAAACAAGACAATTCTATGTCGGTTCTATGGTTGGGTGTCATACAGAGATGAGCGCCCCGTAACAGGGGTTGGAGATGTACAAGAAACGAATGGATTAAACGTCGACAACCCTGGTGACTCGTGTGCGAATACATGACGTTTATAGCATCCTTTTTGTTCTATAAACTACAACATCCTCTGTGAACGGACGTTCGGGGCTGTGTGGTTGTATGTTCATCAACGTAAGCTAATAAATGGATGAAATACTCACCGAGGCAAGAGATGCGTATGACGTAAAATGCTATAGGTGACGATGACAAGGTGAATGTGGTTGAGGGTAGGCTGAACCAAAAAGATGGAGGATCCAAGCCACTTAGAATACCCCTCCCCCGAAGAAATGCTGGGAATGCGGGCGTCCATGCAGGCATAGATGAACGAAAAGACATGGTCCCGGGTGGGTTGATCCTCCCGAATCAAAAAAGCAAGGATGAAAAGGCTTTGTCTGTTACAACACCTCTTGTGATACTCAATCACTGGCATCCGCCGTGGCTCCCCACAAACAACGCATATATCCCATCCCCCACCACCGGAGCAACTGTGACGGAAGACAGCATGTGCTTTGGTCAAAAAGGATTGATATGGTGTCAATGGATGGAGGAGACGCCAAGGGCAGCGCTCAGCTTTGTCCTCATGGTAGTCATAGCTATCCCAGGTTCCTCCGCATGGATGGGTTTCGACGATGTGTATGGGACGATGCTGTCCCAAGATAACAGACCTGACACGTTGTCCGCATCAGTAATTTTACACGGTGCTTAATCTGTCTTATTCTGCCTGTCAAACTACGAATCATATACAATTCTACCATACCTTGTTTCAAAATGCTGAATGCTTCAACTACACTACATTTCAATGAAAAGAAAGCTTGAATACAGATTTTGGAATGAGTCTGGGGTTGTTGTGATAATTGGTTAGCACAATAAGATGGATTAAGATGGATTAAGCACCGTGTAAAATTACTGATGTGGGGGTGATTGAAGCAATGAAGGAAAGCGTATGCGACGTCGTTCATAGATGTATGAATCTGTGGGAGGTTCTCTGCCGGGATGGCGACGAAGGTGTAGGACAGGGGGGGTAATTCGTGTAACAATGAATCCCCTGGGCAACTCACGGCGCCAGAAATGCCGCTATTCTGTGGGGCATCATTGGGGGAGGGCGATGGGGGTGGGGGCGACGGCATCGGAGGAGGAGGGTTTTGAGACGACATCAGGTGTGGTGTGAAAGGAGTGGGTAAGCGTATGGGGCTGTATAGTGCCCAGAGGCTGGATAACAAATACCCTCGTGGTTGAAGAAGTTGGATCTTCACACCACCAGAAGAAGAAATGCTGGGGGCTAATCACATTGGGCGACAACAGCAAACGGGTTAGGAGCTTGCCCAACGGTTTATTAAATTTGATAGCCGTCGTGCTTCCCTTGTGCTTGGAAGTAAGGACCACGAGCCATGGTTACAAAACCACACCTGAATAGCGGAATAGAACGGACGCTCGAGTCCCGGGGACTGCATGGTTTGATGGTTCAAACATAAGTGCAGCGTGACTCATGAAACAAACCAAGCGTGACTCATGGAATAATCCAAGAAAAGACGACTATATAAGAACTCTAGATTAGATGTAAGAAATCGTGAACGTCAACTGCCTCACCCCGCTCAAAGATGTCGCCGTCGTCGAGGAACTCTGTGTAACGCTCGAAATTGGGGAGACCGAAAAGGTTGAGGACAGCACGGGCGATCGTGGTGGCCATATTGAGGGTTGTAGATTGCTGTTGCTCTGCTTCCTGCGCGATATACGCTTCGTGGTACAAGACCATGCCACAGAGCGCTACCAGAGCATGCATGTACAGCTCTGGGGTTTTGTTCAGAGGGTTATGGACGAAAAGAAAAATGTGACTCACTTCTGGACTTGGGTATCACGGTGAGAGAGATCACCAATCTACACAGCGTCTCCAAAGTTCCGTGGTGGGCATCGTTGGTGATGAACTTTGCCTGGGTTGTGTCCACAAAGCACGAGATCTCTGTAAGGTGCATCATGTCGAGGTTGAAAAAATGCCCGCCCCGAGAAAAGCCAGCCACCGGTGTAAATACTGCATGGTGCTTTCCTGGAGGCATTATCCTATAAAAACATAAGGTAGGAACCTTTGAAAAAATGCGTGACTTACAAGAGATCTCCGGGATGGAGGTGGATTGTCTCTGCTTTTATACGATTCATGTAGTCAGGAAGAGAGATGTCGTTGCTGCTTATTTCCGTGAGGAAACCAGGAAGGGTGTCTCTTCAGGGATCTTTCATGTCCATTACCGTCCAGTTCTTGACACCAGACTGAACGATTGCAAATGTACCCACACCCTCGGTGTCGTGGTGCGGGTAGGTCATGATGGCAGCGTGATGGCCTATTGCCCACGAGCGCACGGTCCATACGTCCGCTGGAATGCGTGTGTCACGAAGCGGAGCTTGACTCTGCGTCTGCCCCCAGCCAATGGACAGGCCATTGTCGAGTTTCCTACACCTGTATGAGTCACTGACATGAAAAAAGTAGGCTAAAGACCTGCTTGAACGGCCAGGGGGGGTTGTATTGTGGAAGAGGGAACCCCAACGCAACCCTGGACACCTTTTTGTTGGTGATATCGTCCACAAACTCTTGGATGGTTGTATCGATGTGGGGCTCGGAGAACGTTTGCGACTGCAGGGCCATGTCTAAACGAGCTTTATAAGAGGATGAGAAAACGGTTAAAGGCATGCACCTACCATGAGCTTGGACCGCTCTATGGGGTGTGACGCTGAAGTGAGTCTCGAGGCCGTCAACGGTGAATTCGAACCCGTGCGTGTCGGCGTAATCGCGGACAACGACGACCTTGTTGCGCGATAAAGCCTCTCGAGCGACGTTGAAGAGGTCATGTTTGTCCATACCCTTGTCTAAAAATGAAACTTGAGAGCTGGATGGGACAGCCTCTGGAAGTTTCGCCATGTGAGCGGCATAGCGGGCGTCCTTTTTGAGGACGTTGCGCAGGCAGCGTTTCTTGTCCCGCTTGGGCAAGAAGGGAAGGACAGTTAGCTGGCCACTAGACCATTCGACCGTGGGTGATCTGCCGTCAACTTGGACATTGAGAATGCCGGTGACGAGGTCATGTTGGTGTGAGTCATGTATAGCGGTGCTGGGACCGGCTTCGCCACACTCGCTCACGTGCAGATTGCTCTGAGAGTGAGATGCAGTGTGGCGATGGGGCCTTGGTAGCGTAGTAAGTGCCAGTAAGCGACATGAGCATACAGACGTACCGCCGTGGTCTGGCAGAGCTGACCCCTGGCTCATCAAGGCTGCAAGCTGGCTTGAAATTTTTTGGAATAGCTCTGCAAAGAGGTAACAATTATATAAATCTGGAGAAAGGGGTGTGATCTCACATGCGTAGGATGAGTCGAGGGCGTGACTCATCAGCGTGGCTTTGGCTTTGCGAAGTAACACCATCTTCACCTGGGGAGTTTTCTGGAAGAAATAGAGGGCTGTAAGGTAGCTGGGTTAGAAAAGAAAGAACGCGAGAAGGAGGCGTGGCTTATGTGGGTTTCCTCGGCAAAAGATGAGACTCGTCGCCGAGCGACTGCTCCTCTTGCTCAGCGTGTTCAGTAGGCTGAGGAACAGGTCTTCTATGAAATAGCTAGGGTTGAAACGTAAAACAGGGGTTACATTTACCTCAAACGCAGCATGAGACGAGGGCGTGACTCTTCACCCACCTCTCTGGCTTGGTTGTTACTGCTCCCACCACCCTCGTTGTCATCTCCAATTGTTGTGACAGGGGGAATCATGTCTCTACGACATGATGAACAGGGCATGCCAAAAGGGTTGGTGACTCACCTAATCATCATACGCCGAAAGCGTGACTCGTGATCCTCCAACTCGTCTACCCCCTCGTCGTTCCCCTCCAGTTGGTCTACGCCCTCTTGGCCATCGTCCGGGTCAGGAATCTTTTGGTGATCGTCACCATCACTGACCCGCGCTGGTTCATCGTCACCTTCAAGCATCCCGTCTACCTCCTCTTCGTCATCGTCATCTTCATTAATTGGTCGGGGGGAGGGTTTTCTTTGACGTGGTCGGCGGAGCAGCAAAGCAGAGAAGACAGGGAGTTACCTTGAAAGGGACGACGCCCCAACATCCATCTGCAGTTCGTTGTTGTCGTTACCTTGGTTGAAACCCATTGGCTCGTTGACGTCGTAAACAGGGGGTTGGTGTTGTCGTCAAAATAAGCAGCATTGGCATCATCATCGTTACTTTTCCAGTCAAGTTGGCCAAAGAGCTTGGGTTAAAGGGTGTAGACTTACCGGGGTGACTCATGTCTGTTTGACCCAGCCTGACTACTTTTGCAACATGGTCGGAAAAGAAAGCGACGAGAAAAAGAGCGGGACTCACCCGTCACCGATGTTGTTGGTGGCGTTTCTGCTATGGTCTTCTTCACCGTCAGACAACAAAACACACCTGGCACATTTTCTGTCGCATGATTGGTGTTGGATTTGAGGTTAGCAAATGAATAGGTACTGGCGCGGCCGGCGAGGTTGCTCGACCCCGTCCGTGAGTATGAAGGCTGGTCTTTTTGAAAGGTGGTGAGCATCCAAGCAGAAAGATAAAGGTGTGACTTACTTGGGTTGTGACCTAAGTCTGTACAGCAACTTCATGACCTCGGCTTGGGATGAATTTTCAGGTGATGGCTGGACATGGCCGATGTGCCTTGTACGGCTTGGTTAGCGATGGGATACATTTTGAGCAGGTTGGGCTTACGGAGGTAGCTGCCATCTTGGCTATTGGCCCTGGGCAGAATTGCTGGGCTCAACCGGACGCCGCGTTCTGTAATACGGTCAGAAAGATAGGGAGAGACGCGTGGTTTGACTGACCGTTGCGTGCCGGGTCCTGCCTGCACCTCCTCATCCTCATCCTCATCCTCTTGCTCTTCTGTTTCATACTCGTCAGGTTCGTTTCTTCCATAACGAGGTTAGAACACAACGGTAGAGAGAAGAGCAGGGCTTGCTTGTGCTTGCTAGGCGGTGACTGGTTGTCCGAATCCTGCACCCCTTTCTTACACGTGCTGAAGGATCGTAAGCATGATACGGGACGGGTTGGGTTTGTTTGACTTACTGGTATCGCTTCCGATACCGAGAGCACCGCGCTCGGTACTCTTCAAGTTCTTTGCCTTTGCTGACAACGATGTTAGTATAACGAGATCATCGATGGTAGACAAAGGCTTACAGCTTGTCGCGGCGTCTCTGTTGGCGGGCTTTGGTGAGCAAACGGTGGTGCTCGAGCTAGGAAGGGGTTAGGTGACGCAATGAACTACGCGCCAAACGAAAACTCACCTCTATTGGGGTCATGTCGGCAATCCTCTTACCCATAGCATATATTCAAGAAATGGATGTGTGGAGGAGGCCGTGGTGATGGTTATAAGCTTGATACAGAACATGTTGAAAGGGAGGCTGACAAACCCTGATCTCATCTCTCTCTAGGGTTGCGCAGAGTGGAGCTCCCTTTGACCCGAAAAGGATTGTTTGCATATGTATTCGATCTGCGCATGAAAGCAAGACCACTGGGAGCTTGCAAGCAAGGTAACATCCAGGCAGGCCTTCCCAAAAAATATTTCATTCAAGGCAGCTCTGCAAAAGCTTAATGGCGTCTGAGGTTTGTCCTAACCTTTGTCAGCCCGATCTTCCTTGAACTGCCGTCCACCTACTTTCTGGCGGTTTACCTGATCCAGTTTTCCTAAGCCCCTATACGTGACTGACCAACAAGCAACGTAGCTGCCATGTTAGTACGGTGACTGACATTTCATGGTATAACTTTTTAGCCAGCCATTAGCGACGTATTACGTAATAGTATGTCGTGCATACAGGAATACAGTCGCGTCGGTGTTCCACACCGACCTCCTCCTTCTCATCACTGCGTCGTTGCCATGCCACTGTCTCCATCCATCCTCTGATACATCCAAACCTTAAATAGACATCATATCCAAACGAAAGCATTCCCAAACCCTGGAGGGGTCGGGTGACTCCACGTCCAAGATGGAGAGGTGCAAAGCAAGGGACAGGCAACGTCGCCACCATGCTCGCTTGTAAGTGACGGACCACTTTCACTATGCGCCGCGATAACGTCTCCTTCTAGGACAGAGGAACAATTGCAGGAGAAGAGGGTGCGGGATCGCCTATACCAGAAAAGGTCAAGGTAGTTTGCAATTCCCTCCACGCTCTGCGTCTGACCGCCCTTCTTAGGGCGAGGAAGTTGTCCCAAACCGAGGCCCCCACCCCATCATCGTCCAAACCCTGTTGTACGCGCAACGTCGCACACCACCCCAATAGCAAGGCCCTGCATGAAGAGGACGACAGCTTTGACGACAGGGCCCATACCATGACCGACGCCTTGCTTGCCAGCGATGAATATGAGGAGTACATCGACCCTGGGCCAACGTTCTCAGCTGGAGGGTACCCCAAAGCTCCAGACACCACCGTCTGTCTGCACGAGGACGAGCAGGAATATGACGGCATAGCTCAGGAAGAGGAAGTATACTGCTCAGAGGGGTTCCCAGACTACCCAGATTTTGACGAGGACATGGAAGATGCCAGAGCTGAGGAGTGACATCGTCAATCTGACGAACCAGACAATGGTTATGAATCCGTCGATGAAAGGGATGTATTCAGTGAATGGTTCGAGGAGGAGGGGGGGGACTGACCCTACGAGATGCCCACAATCGAGGACCACGATGAGCCTGTAGGGGACACACAATACGTCCAGGATGCGTCCGCTGTCGCGCAGGATGACAGCTTCCACAAAAGAAGTGGGGATTCCACCTCCCCGCCTTTGACTCTGCCCCTTCCCCTAGCTCCAGCCACCCCCCACGCCTCTGATCACTACAAGGACCTCGTGAATGGAGTCTTGGGCATTCAAGTTAGCGCGAACGCAGAAGCGGTTGCGTGGGCGAGTGGCCTGAGGACCGTCCTGCCGTATCTGCAGAATGGAAGCGGATCTCACACAGGCTCCAGAGGCCCTTCCTTCGAGCAACCTCGTCGTATTCTTGTCCAGAGACGGGAACGAAGAAGATCTTCTCCAGGCCGCGCAGGCGGCCTTGTCGAGAAGCAAGACCGTTGTCATCCCAGGTTACGTCGACACCAAGGGCTTCGACTTGACGGAAGAAGAGTTGTGGAAGAAATACTTGATATTTGTCGATCGACCCGTCGAACCCCATGGTATGCTGTATCCTCGATCGTCTAAGGCTAGCTGACTGTCTTGTTTTTCTTTAGATATGAGGCAGTGCGTAAAGACCTTCAGCCTGCCTCATGTAAAGACGATGCTACGAGACTTTCTTTCCAACATCGACAACCCACGCGTCATGCAGATGCTCATCGACTTTTCATTCCCTCAGCTCACCATACCCCCCCCTTTCGAGTGCGTAATTTCAAACCCTCACGTCTATGTGCTCACCCGTTTTTTCAGACGCTTGGATGATGGCATGGCCATCGGATGGGCCCAAACACAAGGCACGGCAAGCTATGGATCCATGCAACTCCCCACCGACGCTTGGGTCTCAACAGACATGGGGAATCGCACACCATGCTGGGGTCATCTCATACACCCACCATGATGCCGAAGGTGCAGCGACCTACTGCATCCCAATGGCTGGCGTTAAGTGCTGGGTGATCGTCACTCCCAACGTCACCCGTGACGAGATGAAGAGCACTCTGGAGCATTTAATTTGCGGCAAGGCTGTTCTCTCCACGCACTTGGACAAGGCTGGATATGAGACGATCCACCTTTATCCCGGAGATCTCCTGTGGGTCCATTTTTCTCCATCCTTCCTAGTGACTGATGTGATCACGATAGCATCATGCCTCTGGGACAGCCATATATGGTGTACACCCCCATCTCCGGCATGTGTCGAGGAGGCCACTTCTTCAATCTCAACACGATGCACCTCACCGAGCTGTCAAGGTTCCTCGACGCTACCCACGGCAAGTCCTTTATGAACCAAGTGCATCAAGGTACTCTGGAGATCTTGTGCAGGCTTGTGCTTGCGCTGCCGTTCATCAACTCCCGTCGCAGTAGGGTTTCTCTACCGAGTGGTTGGAAAGCATGGCTAAAACCAATTTTAAAGCTGTACAAAAATGCCCTGATCGCTCTTTGTGGTATGGTCATGTATCATGTGAAGTATACAGCCCAAGAGCGGCCGGATCAGACCTCACACACCCTTGAGCCCGCACAGGATATTGCTGAGAAGGTCCTCCAGCACTTTGGGATCAACGGGCTGAAGCGCTACCAAGCGCACCTCAGGACCACGGGAAAAAATCCCTATGAGAGGGGAGAGGAAGTAAGCGTGTTCGATTTGTTGGAAGGCTTTAGACGGTAGTGGATGCGCGACATCTACCCATGCTATAACAGATTTTCGCTGGATATGTCTTCGGTTCAACGTACGTTGCGTTGTAAAGCATGGTTTGAATATGGACTAGCCCCACACTTTGTACTTTTTACCTATTCACAGACTGTGACCCCATGTGACTGACATGTTGACTGCCTGCAGGGTGAGTAAACTGTGTGACTGATTGGTGCGACGCCAATAACGTTTTACAACAGCAAGTGACAGACACGCTCATTTATGCCTATGACGATCCTAGGCCACATGACGATGGCCCGGCGTTGTAGTTCCTGACGGACTCGCTATGTTAGACGCAGGGTTGATCAGCTGTGGTGCTGCTTGGTTAGATTCTGAAGCTTCTCAACCGCTCTATGGTTGGTTGATGAGCATGTGTGACTGGCAACTGGATAATCGTAGCGCATTCGCACCGGGCTTACTCTGCATGCCTGACAAGTATGACTAGGGTATTCTATTGCCGTGGTGCAATTTATCCCTGCACTGCAATTAGACCATCAGCTTACGCCGCCCATAGGGTATTTTCTTTCTATCCACCATCACATTGACTCTTTTCCCTCGTAAACGCAATGTTGAGGATCTCCTCAGCATCAAAGATGACTATTTTGGCTACATCGAGGAAAGGGTCTTCATCGCCTGGCCTCCTCGAAAGGGCGTGTACCGAATCCAGCCCGAGGTAGCCGAGGAATCCACCGTCCTCCGTTTCCAAATGGAAACCCCTTATTAAGAGGGTATGGTATTCTGGCCAAACGAGCGTGCCCCCCTCTCCCTCAAAGGTGCGATGCTTGAGTCATGCCAGGCTTCCAGTGCTCCACATGCCCCTCCTATCACCCTACGCTATCTGAATGGGCCTCTCCCCGCGCTATCTTAGCGGTAACAGCAAAGGAAAAGCCATCAATACCTGGCAGGGTGTATGTATGCGTCTGTTGGGCGTCAACCGACTAACACCCATGCAGGACACATGGACGAACGGTGCAACCCTGGCCAGGTATCGACAGACTCCGATGCTGTGGCCATGGATGTATCCAAGATCATTCAACCATCCGTTCCTCCTGCTTGTCCGAGGTATTCTGGTCAAGATGCTATCCTACCATCCTTCATTCCAGCTTCCCACCCCATTTGGTCTATGGCACAGCTGCCCCAGCACCTAATCAATGAAAAAAAAATCGCTCCACCTGGTGGGAGCATCGGAAAAAGCGCAGGCTCGATGAGTTGCATTCCTCGGATGTTGTGACGCCATTAGCCCAGGCTTCTGTCCCTGGAAAAAATCGGCTTTCCGACGTGCTGATTTCCTTGTAGATCTCCTTGCGTATCTGTGCTAATTTTTTTCGTCAGGGAGATGCTTTCACTAGCCTGAGCGACCTTCAAAAGGATCTATGTCTCATCAATATTGTCGATATCGTTTCGTTTGCAGGCCCGGAAGAAAGATGAAGACGAACAGTGAGCTCATCGCCTTTCCCTTACCCTTGATTATGAGCCTGTACGTTGTTTCAGAACGGAGCCGCCCCTTTACCCCCATTGGCGAATCCACCCTCAACTGTGGGCAACCTAGGCTCGTCGTAGATTGCTTTCAAAAGAAATACGTAGAGCGGTTGCCACAGGTCGACGAGGGTGGCGTGGTTATTCTACGCAACCCCAAGGTTCATCTGCTATACGCAGGTTATCTGACTATTTATTCGATGCCATCCATAGGTTTCTGAGTTCAAAGGGATCCTATCTCTGATAGGCTGTACAGACGGGCTTCGATGGGCTGTCTATGGTTCCGAGGCGCACTCTATCCGACCCCCCAACAGAGGTGTCACACTGCACGAGGAAAAGAGCAACGAATGCATGGGTTACGAGTTCTCCCATTGAGAACCCAAAAACGGTACAGAGCTAGAACGCTGTCAGGAAACTGGAGAATGGTGGAAAAATCATCGCGAGCTTCAGACGGACGCCCCATCGATGACTCACAGATGCCACCTCCCCGTCTCCGAAGCATCCCCAGATCCCCCTCTCAAGCTCTCCTCACCATGTTTTTTGAAGGTGCTAAAGAGGTTCGAGAAGAATGGCCACGACACCGTTTACATGGCTGACAATACGGCCAATCCATTGGTTTACCCCATCATCGGCGCCTGGTGCCTACCCCAGCTGCGTGGGTACATCTTGCAGCGTGAAACATGGGATGAAGCGCGGATCATCGTCGATGTAATGAAGCCTGGTGAACACTGGGACCTCAACAACATTTGAGTGAAATGGAACCCGTACCGCTACATCAAAGGCACGATGAAGTTTCTGGAAAAGGTCGAGCGACTGGAGGCCAACAATTTTGAAGCGCAGTCATATCTCAAGGCGCTTTTAGAGCCCATGTGCTGCTAAAACCTACTGACGCATATCTAGGAGAAAACATGTGCTCGGATTGGGTCCTAGCCCAGTGCATACCTTTTTGGAGATGCTCCTTCAAGATGTGGTGGAGGGTACGACGTTACCAAATGCGTTGTCGAGGCATTGGTTCTTTCGACGGTTAGTATGCATGCTCACCATGTTCTATAGCTTCTCTCTGCCAGAGAAGATGGATGGTGTATATACGTCGCCGACTACACGCGTAACTCGGAGCTGCCTACCACCGTCTCGGAACCCAATTGGGCTCAGATCCTGAAAACCATGCAATAAAGGCGGTGTTGGATGATGCACAGGCCACACTTTTATCACGCATCAAACCGGGTTCAATCATAGCCATATGCAACCTCGGTATCCAACGCCCCCCTGATATCCGAGGGTATTTGGGTGGAAAAGATCCTCGTGTTGGGTTTGTCTTGTGAATACACACAGATGCTGTTGAGATCTGCATTCCCCAGTGATTCACCCGGCTGTGCTCTCACGAATGCAATAGACATAGAGAAAAATGGAAAAGAGGTATCATTTCAACTGACTCAGAGGTATCCGCCCCATTTCGTTTTGACTTGGACCAAGTGCTGACGCTGCCTGCTCCCGGCGTTTTCAGGGCATTGGCTCGTGTCTCAGGCTTCTATCCCTTTGATGCTTTAGACGCGTCTGCCTTCACATGCCCGAAATGTAAACCGAGGTGAACGCTATGCACCTCCTCGTCGTTTTCTATTTAACCCACCTACAGAGCTCTGTGATCCATCGATCAACGTCCCTCCTGTGGTGACATGATGGACGCTCATGGTCGCTGGTTTTATAGGCTGTTTATTCAACCCCAAGACCGCAGGGGGGACGAACTCGTCCCCTCCCTCTCTGGAAAAGAGGTGCGTATTCAGCATAGACGGTTTGGAAGAGAAACAGACAAACTTCTTCCTCAATGCCTGTAGTTGGGAGATGTCTATCCAACCGACTTTCGTAGCGATCCGTTCGCCTTTGACAAACTCCTTGTTGCAGTGGACCTGATCCTCGGTAACCTTAGGGAGGCTCACGAGCTTTTGCCGAGAAATGAACGTAGGGGCATCGAAACGCCATTGATGGCCTTCGCCATCGAAAGCTGTGCTGTGTGTGGGGAGAAAGCACTCGGTCTGCTGGAATATACCCCTGTTTGACGCTTCTGTAAAGTCCAGTAGCTCCGCGATCAACTAAATGGAAAGATGCGCCAGTATCTTGAGCGGGAGCTAAACGTCAACCCCGTCACCCTTCTAAGGGTTAGAAGGCATCATTCATGGGTGCTTCGTCAGCTCGGGTCCATACCAAATGTATATCACCCCTTTGACCAAGGAGCCAACGCCCCCGCCCACTGCCATTCGTTCACTGCAGCATCGAGCACCACCCTGTCACAGTCGTACCAGCTGGTGGGCGTCAGCTGATGTAGAGACGCTCGGTATCTACCCACGCTGTTAGCCGTGTTTTATAAGACAGTTCCTCCTCGCCTCAGCATAACCTCAAGCAGTTGGAAAGCAGTCCTCTACGATATTGCTTTACTTAACAAGCACGGATTTCAGGATCTCAGCGTTCCCTCAAATAGCAATAAACATCTGCCGCCCTATTTTCTCCGCCGGGTTGCACCCCACAGAGGGCTTGGTATGTCAGTCACACTCAGTCACTCACATTAATCGATGTCGCTTGAACACACTGCCGGGGGTTGAAACGAACCTTTTTCTGTACATTGTACAAACCATTTGTAGCAAGTCATAGCCAGACATGACCGTCTACGTGTAGGCAACGGCTAATAGGGGTCTCCTACTTGCTGTTCGAACCTTATTTAAATAGCACTGTGAGTCATACAAGTACCCGATCCTCAAAGAATTGCGACTACTTAGCCCCTAAATTCTGTGAAGCGATGGTGGGTCTCACAGGTGTGGCCACAGGTCAAGGGGCGGTCCAACCAAACCTGTAGGGGTCCTAAGGCTTATCGGACCTTCCACCGTTGTTGACGATAGCCTTAACATCACGCGCCAATTGATCGCGTGTGCGCTAGAACCACCAGCAGGTGAGCTGCCACCCCAGCAGCTCGATATTCAAGCCCAACAGGGTGCCCTGGGGTTGCAGCAAGGCTCGGTGCTCCAATACCGCTGCATAAACCAACCGTCAGGATCTGTTAACACAGCTGCTGTGCATGCATCACTGGCAAGTGCCAAGTAGTAATTGCCCTGCCAACAAAACGGAGGGCAGCTCGGAGTGGAACGTCAAGAAAGCTAAAAGAGCGTGTACGTATTGCTTCAGCACGAGGTGCAAAGGATGAGGGGGTCAAAGGTTCTGTCCCAAGCAAGTAGCGGGCAATCAGGCGTTTACTGCAGGAGCATCCGAGTCGAGCGGTGCCTGATGACACTTTGATCGAGTACAGTACATATTTCAGCTCTCTCGTACTATGTTGATCTCAAATGCATTGGTGGTATACAAAGTGCCAGTGACTGCTAACATCATTCTCTGTCCTTTCTCACCATCCGAGGTGCAAGGATTCTTTGAAGTTCCCGAGCTAGTTTTTATTTTTCTCCCCGCACCGCACGCGAATTGGTTAATTATAAAAATTTTACCCATCCTACAGGTTTAGTCGGATTGCCTGGCTTGTAAGTTGTCGCTTTGTGATCGTTCATATTAAATATGACACCCGCTGGCGAGGATTCGCTCTATTGCTTCGATGACCACCACTCCCGGCCTGTGACACCTTGTCGTATAATGACATTGTCTGCTCACTACTCGAATATCGCGTAACCTTCTCCACCCCCCGACACATCCCGTCATATAACGACGCTGTCCCTCCGACTTTTGAAACCATCGCCTCGTTTCATGTCATGGTTGGTTCCTGTTCTTGTGCACTGCCTCGTTTCATGGCACGGGTTAGCTCGTGCTGTCCGTTCTACGACAGGCGTCCATGCCCTAACCCTTGAACCTACACCATCGTTTCACACCCCCACCTTCCTCAAAATGTACGCACCGTCCTTGTCTTCGTTTCTGTTTAACCCTCTGATCACCCTTTCAACGTAGATGCCCACCGTGATCGCTAGCGCAGAGCGATACACCAATTGTTATCGTACGCAAAGATGGGGTGGTCTTTACCTCGCCGTCGAATCTAACTCTCCTCTTCAAATACACAAATATGTGTGGACTTTGACAGAGACCCAGACTGGACGATGAAATCAAGCTGTTGTATGGGCACATATACATCGACAACGGTGGGTGTACTCTACCCACGTTTTTTTCCCACACATCTCTTGTTAGATGCTTGTCAAGAAAAGGTTGTGACTTTCTTCCCTGCTCCCGACGTCTGGGACAAATCCGCATACAACATGCTTGTGTGGTGCAACTCTGCAGAGTCCAAGTTCATGCCTCTGGTGGCAGGTCTTCGATCGGCAGCAAATACGAACAATCCCACCCCCGTTCCTGTACAAGTTCAGAACAAGCAGGGTTAGGTTAGAGACGCATGTGTCTTTATCACGAGGGGACACCCAAGCACATGCAGTGCGTTGAGGAGGTGTATGATGAGTTCGTCATGTCTTTGATGCGTCCTGTCAAGTAGCATCTTGTATGATATCCCCACCCCATTCTAACTTGTAAACGTCGGTCGATTTCCCATGCCTCACTTGTGTTCATTCCGATGTGAGTATGGCCAGTCGCTGTACTGCGCCTCGTAACCCCTCATGTCGGTCACCATAGAGATGTGGGTTGCATGTCTCTGATGTTCAGTTGCAGTTGCAGTTATAGTCAGTCACGATAACCTAACAATCCGTGTGGTGAAGCGTGACTTTGATTGCTAAAATAGATGTGTGATGACATCTAGACGTTGGAGATAATCACCATACCACGTCAGGTAGAGGGGTTTGCAATCGAGTTTGATCTGTGAGCCCGGTCCCATCATGACTAAAAGCCATATGGATAGCGATCTAGCGTTACATCTAATACGTTTTATTCATGCAAGCTGCTTAGGGCGAAGGTGTCTCTATGGTCCGTAGTGTGGACTCGTTACATAACTGGCTCGTGTACTTAAGACTCGTCTACCACAACTCTGCACCCTTTGTCCTCCCACCATCATCATGCCCGATCTACTTGACCAACTCCTTGCCGAATCCAAACCCTCTGAAGACAATGCCCGTGTCGTGGCGCGCAAAGCATTCGAGGAAGCCCTCGAGCGCGTCAGGACCTTCGCGAAATGCCTTCCAGACGACAGGGAGGATCTCATGGACGAGAAGAGAGATTGGACGGTCGAGTGGGATGGCTCTTTGGTATGTCTCTAGGTCATCAATATCATCTTCGCTGGCTGACTTTTCTAGAAATGTCTGTGGGACACTTTGGCTGCAGCGTGCAAGCTCGGTGCCGAGGCAGCAATCGACAAGCTGGTCCTTTTTGAATTCAAGCACTTGAAGGCCACCTGTACACGCTGGAAGGAAGAGGCGCGGTACAAGATGACTGCCATGGACGCTCACGAGGATTCGCCCGTCGTTGCACCAGAGGCCCCACAGGTTGTCAGCCTGACTGGTTCGACCTCAGTCCCTGCACCGAGCCCTCACAGGGAGGTCTCTATGATGACTCGTCCCGAAAAGGTGGGTTAATTTGTGCCGTTCCCCAGTCAGGTCCCTAACCCATTGCGGAAGATGCACCTCGAGAACCAAGGCGACGCGTCGACCAACTGAGCACACGATAACACGCAAGAGACGACCCTCAATGGAAAGCCAGACGACCCAGAGGCTGTGCGATATGATACCCCGTGCGACCGCTGCGCGACTGCTACAGTCCCATGCTGGGGTGTTCCAGGTCGTGTGTGCGAACGCTGCAAGTCGATATCGCAATGATGTACCAAGTCATGCGGGCGAGGAGGGCAAAGGGTGAAGAGGAAGAGGGATGCTAAGGGTGACGCCGAACAGGCGCCTGAAGGTATGTCCGCTTGTCTTCGTTTCAGACTTACGTTACTAGCTACTGTGTAGCATCAAAGCCCCAGGGGCTTCGAAGCATGCAGAAGAGGCAGGTGTCTCCCCCATAAAAAGATGCGCAAGACAACAACGGCATGGTGGAGGTTATCGATGCCCCGTCAGCGATATCCAAGGGCAAGAAAAAGGCACAGCTATCTAAGCCATCAAATGCGTTGAAGCCGACCGTCATAATCCCGCCCAAAAATCCGACCACGCAGCCTAAGCCATCCAAACCCTCCATCGTTATCACACCCCTATCCGAGAACCCAAACCCGACGACAGGTGGTCCCAAAGAGTTCCTGAAAACGTTAGGAGAGCTGGAGTCACTCGCTCTCATCGCGTTTGCAGAGGTGAAACGCGCCCAGGCTGAAAGCAAGAAGGCAGAGGGAACTCTGGACATGGTATTGTCTGAAATTCGCTCGTTCCACACCAAGTATGATTTGTAGGATCTCCGGTCACATGTATATAGGTTATGACATCTTTAGCACGTTTTGAAGCTGTAATACTCCCTGTATATAGTAAACAAGCATCATGTGATTGGGTAAACGAAGACCCGGATTGAATCAGAGGGTTGAATGTTGAACGTTGAGACGCACCAATTACAATATGTGGGGGCATCAGTCTGCGTGTTGCTATCGTACTCATATGACAAACGAGCAATGCGCATTGTCGGATCCATCCGTCACACATTCAAGTCAACTATGTCTGTCACGCTGTCAACAATGCATTGTCAGTCACTTGTTAGCAGGCATGGGATCTTAGCCCCGGATGCCGACCAAGGTGCGGTCCTTTTTATAGCCTGGTCACATAGTGTTGCAGATGAATATGGGCGCTGCATATGAAGAGCTACATGAATGCATGGCGTATTATTTCTCCAGTGACACGCGGCAGACATGTACTAGTCCAGTGACCAGCCCGTCTATGGGTAAACTGTCGATAGACGGTCTGGTAAAAGTCATTGGGGTTTAGGGGGCTGCGCGGATTCCTACATCTTGGAATTTTTGACTAATCAAAAAAAGCGGGATTATCGAATTTGAAACCAAAGTGAAAATAACTCTTGAAATTTTGGATGTCGGTTCTCCAAGTACTTTGACGTCCAGCTGTGTCGATCATGAAATGGATACTACCTCGGGCTCCGTAACGCAGGCCATACTCAGTCACGTTTTGGACGAACTACAGCACTATGCGCTAGAAGATATTGGTACTCGGCCCCCTATAGAATTCATCGCCACGCTGTCAGAAATTGATACCATGGATGCTCTCCGAGCTTCTCTAATAGCTCACCACCTCACCTCACATGCAATTGTTCCATGCGATTTTCAACTTCAAGCATCGCCAGCTATCTCCCATGGCAAAGACCCCATAGTCACTGCCGGCACAGGCAACGGAAAGACCCTTTGCCAACTAATTCTGTTGCTACCCCGACCAGACACGCTCACGATCGCAATCTCACCTTTACAACGGCTTCAGGCCACCCAGGTATGAGATCTAGCAGCGCGTTGATGTTGTGAACACCATGATTGTGGTCCAATTGCCAGGTACTCGAATTCGAAAGGTATCACGTCAGAACGATCGCGATCAATGAAGATATTCCTGATGACCGATCGCTTTGGGAGGTAACCTACTAATTTACGCTACCATTTGATGGTTCTAATGAAAGAATATGACAAGTCCATCCAGAAAGGGCATTATCAGCATCTAACCATCTCGCCGGAACAGCTGGGAATGTACAACGGTCAACCTCCTCGACTTGCTAGACCCATACAATACGGCCATACGTTTGTGAAAAAAATAGGGTGCGTGCATGTTGATGAAGCCCACAACATCTATACCGCCGGGCTTCCGCATCATGGTGAGGAGGCATTCCGTCCAGCATATGGCCGACTGAGTGAATTCCGCACTGTCCTCCCAGCAGGCATACCTTTTCAAGCCCTTTCTGCCACGTTTCCGCCGCATATATACAACGCCGTTCAATGCGAGCTAGCCATGAACTCCAACCACATATCCATTCATCTCTCTGCCAACCATCCAAATACCATGTATGCGACAACTCCAATCATCTGAACACTGCGTGATTTCCGTAATTTCAACGGTCTTATTCCGACGAACCTTCATTCCCCCAATGGATATCCCCAAAACACTTGTTTCCTACGATTCAAAACTGGACGCTGTGGACGCTGCACGGTACACCAATCTGAGATTGCCAACACAGCTTCAAAATCAAGGGATCGTCAGACACCATCATGGCGACATGTCGGCCGGGTATTTATAGCAGACGTATGAGGACTCTTCAAACCCAAACGGCCAACGTCGTATTCTTCATGCTACAACTGGGGCTTCAATGGTAAGCTGTCGAGTATACCAAAGGTACTTCTCATCGGTCCCTGTGTACTGGCAGGGTCTTGATATTTGGGGCATTTGGATCGTCATCCAGTACAGAGCATGTAAGAATCTTTCTGAGCTTATACAGGGAGCTGGTCGTGCTGCCCATGATCCAACAATGTCTGGTGCCTTTGTCATCATGTACGAGCCTTGAGTGTTGGATATACAAATCAACTGAAGTCAACGTTTCCCAACGATAACCTGGGCCACCAAACTTATTATTCCACGGCCCTCCGGGCACCCCTGGACTGTCATTGAGACTGGTGTCAATGTTTGATCCCATTACGACCGACCAGTGGTAGTAAAGAAAGAAAGGAAATTGTGTTAGAAATCAGTAAGGAGGCTGTAGTGTTAATGCTGATTGAATGTAAGAAAATGGAATTGTTCTACGAATTCGCAAATAGGATCTGCAAACACCAAAAGTAACTGGCCATTGGGGTAGATGAAGCGAGAATCCAGCTCTGAGGTGTACAAATTGACAAACTTGAAGTCGTGGCGCAAGAGGCTGTAACTAACACGCGAATCCGACAAATGATCTTCGACATCACATGCCCGACGAATAGCTGGAGGACGAGACACTGCGCAAAGATCATTTACGAAGGCAGTGCAATCAGTTCGAGAAAACGTACTGCACAACCTCTCCGAGTGGTGGGCAGCCACAGAATACCAAGAGGAGAGGATAGCGACTGGATAGGAGGCGGAGTTACATGTCACAGACGAAGGTCACATTGGAGTCTGCTGAGGAAAAAAAGGGACCTCGTCGCTGAGTGACTTGGACTGCAGAGAGAGAAACCAAGCTAAGTGTGGGCGAAGGCGCGAAGCGCCTCCCGGCCGCGATCTGTGAGAACCTGGGGCCCGAGTGTCAGCTGCGTTGGCGGGCTGGGAAAGGCCTTGCACACAGTTGGTCGTGAACGAACGGTTCAGGAGAACGCGACAGCAAGGGTCACACGAGGCGATTCTAAGGGTCTCTTAAGGATCCGAAAGAATCGAGGGTGCGACGGGTGGTCGAAAAGAAAGGACGAGGTCAGGGCGCGGCTGGTAGGCTGGTAGTGAGAGAATAGAAGAGAGAGAGCTACCGAGACACAGCCACTCGAGCAAAGACGAAATTCTATTCCTACTCACGTACTCGTACTACTAGAATGAACATCATTGAATGATTGAATGATTGGGTCAAATACGGCTCGTTGGTCCGATTGGCCATGAGCACTGCATGAGCCTTCACACAATTTTGAATGGCAGACCTGGACCAACGGTCCAGGAATAATCATGAGTACAGCTGAAATGCTCATAATGCATAAGGTCAGGACCCGGCAAATCCTGATGCCATTACCATGGATATGCAAGACAACAATGCGTGATACCGTGTGATGTGCGATGTCACACCCTGCCTATCCACCGACTGCGCTGCGCTAGCAACACGACAAGCTACACCGTGCTCAAACAGACTCGTCTGCCTTGCGTTGGTGAACTCCTGCATCCGTAAGTGTGCACGAAAACCATGCAGCATCGCTGACAATGCTAAATCATTGCCCTCCCCATACTCTAACACAGCCTTCTCGAGCTGTTCGCACAAGCGCATTGCCTGGGCCTTTGTAACGCATGGTTCCACCAAGTCCTCTTCGTTGTCTGAGTCAATGGGGGTGAGTGTCAACATAAGCATAGACATCACACCAGGCACCAAGATCCAGGTTCCGGCATGACGTCTGCTGTTCAACGTGCTTCTGTCGTTTTTCTGGTAGATCACGATTGGTGGGTTTATCGCAGGGCTTCCGTTTTGCATGCAGCATCATGCCGTTGGTTCTTGGGAGAGTTCCCGTCGCCGTGGAAATTGCAAGTCACATGTTCCACTCGGTCACACCTGCCTATTTGAGCCCCATGGTAATGCATATTCTATGGTCGACACCTATGCATTATGCATTATGCAAAATATCCCTGTTTTGGCTGCGCCCGACTCGGGACCCACCAAAAACCAATGCATTAGGATGGATATGCATTACTAGCATATGCATTATGAGCATTTCAACTGTAGTTCATTGACTATGGAAGGCCTGAAGCCGTTGATGCAGCGGACTTGGAAGTTGGAATGAGCATTGGATCCAAAGCGTATGACTCTCATGTGGCAGCTCCTGCACTATTACTGCATTAGATTCCATTCCCCGAGGGCACGGTTTGACAAAATCTATGTGGAACCATGCCGTTTTCAAACACTATGACATGCAATGTTGGGGTCAAACCGAGTTTCATTGCAAGTCAGGGGAAGTAAATGACAAATCGGTGCATTCTAGTTTCACCAGCGACGAGGAAAGAAAAAGTCAGTCAAAGTTGTTGTACTGGGCTATTCCAAATGCGGTGGTGGACGCGCTGTAGCCTATCACATCAACGAGCAGCAGGGCAAGCGTTGCCTTCAGATTCTCAGCCCACGAGAGCACCTTTGCCATGGAGGGGACGCAAAAGAAGTATTCACTGACAGTCACAGCAATATCTCTTGGGGTCTATGGGGGTGTCTTCAGATTTGTACTGGGTAGACTCAGGAGGAGACTCTTACGCCATCCTCATCTCCTGTGATAGAGATGTTGACGATATGCCATACCGCTGAAGCCAACAGAGCCACGCCAGTACCAACAGGAACAATGGCACGAACGATTTTTATGAAAAAGTTTTGTCCTCCTTTAAACACATGTGGCTCGATGAAGCTCGAAACGGTAGCAGAGATACCGACTGTGCAAGAGATGGCCTGAGCAAGAAATTAGGACATGAAACATGAGTAGAAAGAAAATCGTACTGAAGCGACATTCATATAGTTTGTTCTCTGCGTGGAACCATTCACCTCGATGCCATAGTGAACACCCAAATAAGAAGACATACTGGATTGAATGGTTTATTGTAGAGTCCAAGAGCGGTTTGCAAGCATGCGACGAGCCAGCAGGAGCAGCTACAAAGAACCAGGATGGTCATTAGAGGATTTGAAGCCCGGACTGAGCATAACATACTTCATCAAACCTGGCACCCAACTCCAGTGCTTCCAAGTGGACAGATCTATGAAAATATTTCAAAAGGAAGGTTCGAGACGTTCAATTGCTTCTTACCATTTCCTGCATCAAGTGCGCCATACAAGAAGTTCAAAACCAAGGCCCAGATGAGCGTTGGATCACACGACGCTGCTATCTGTTGTGGTCTGGAGCTCTCATTCCAGAATGGAGTGTGGCCGGCGAGTGCCTTGTAGAGAATTGTCGAGGGCACTGCTAGCGGCAGAACAATGAAGTTCAATAAACTTCACCACGAACAAAGGGGGTCAGTGACTGGGTGGCGAGATGATTCCATGCAGCTCACGTCAACTCAGTCGACCCAGCCTTATTGAAGATGGCAGAGAGTACAGGCATCTCGATTGTGGTGTCAAAGAAATCCTTCACTGCATCGAGCGTTGCGAGAGCGACTTCGATAACATCATCCATGACCTGTTCCGCAAAATCGAGAAACACATTCACAATCCCCTTGAACACCTTCTTGATGAATTTTGCGAGTGTAAAACTGTCCATGTCCGCTTTTGAACCAATGCTTGAGAAGAAGTCGGAGACATCCCGGAATGCTGAATCGAATGTCGATACTCCGATATCGTAGAGCTTCTGCATGAACTTCACCCATGCAATCTTGATCACATCATTCACTGGGAGACCTGGTGCGGAAGATGAATTTGCCACTACATTCATGACCTGGTGCTTTTAACAATGCCAATTCATGAACAAGCCTCGAGAGAGTACCTTGTTAGACATCCAGGATGAGGAGGATGGGAGTTCAGTAATGCTTGTAGGGGTCTTGCTCGGATCGTCGTAATTCGCGACTTTGTATTTCTCTGCCTGACCGATTGCCCCATCAAGATTTTCACCCAGCCACTGTTTGGCCTTGGGGAAGAACCTGTTCAGCTTCGGTCGAGTATCGTTGAGGCAGTCTGCAAAGATATTGAGTACAGTCGAACGCGAACCATACTACAACGCCTACCCTTTATTTTGTCAATCTGTTCATGAAATGTCCTGCGGAAGCCTGCAGCCGTGTTCTTGATATCGTCCCAATTGAAGAGGTATGTGAGCCAATGAAACGCCTTCGTGATGGAGCTACCCAAGGATATGAACCAATTTGCAATTATGTCGAATCCCTGTGATGGAGGATTTCCAGTGAATTGGGCGCGTCGTGCAAGTGAGTATCCACACACCTGTTCCACAAAGTGCACCACTCCGTTCCATACCCTCCTGATCGGTTCACCCACATTATGTAAAGTTATTTGCACTGCCAAGCCGACATCGGGGGCTGCACCGATACCTCCGCTAGTAGCTGGGTTGATATCGACTTTGTCGATGCTAAGTTCATGGAGAGACGACACCCTCCAAAGGTCGCCCCAAGAACAGTTAACTTCTGCTTGGTCACTGAGATAGCTCTCTTCAGCATTTTTTCTTGGAATGGTGAGTAGAAATCCACTAACAAGGTCTTTCCCCTTAGCATGCCGACTGTTCCATCAGAAGGCTGGGAAGAACTGCAACTGGTGCACCTTGGCTGAGTGAAGATGCAGGCGAAGTGAGGTTGTGATACGTGGCGAGACCTGCTGATCTCTGGGAACGTATGGGGGTGAATATACTTCTTACCCAAATCTTCTCCTACCGCACTTGTGGTGGTCGTGCAATTCCAGCCTTGGGGTGTGAATTTCCTTCCCACTTTGTTGAGCCGTTCGGCCAGACGTTTCAAATCACGGCGCGACACACCCTCAAACAAGTAGTGGTCGGTAGTCGGGTCCCTCGCATTGGCCAGCTCATTCTGAGTAATGTCTCTGAATTTCTTCATGATGCTCCCGGTAGGCACCACGT
>JBBPRF010000362.1:0-28250 GCA_038092875.1 Lanmaoa pseudosensibilis | reverse complement strand
TATGCAAACGGTAGGATCACCGGCAAACAAGGTTGATCATGTATTGTAAAGGCCCAAATGTTCCTCCTACTCGGAGGTATATTGTTGAAGAGAGGAGACAGCGAACAAGCGATGTGTTTGCTCACGCGTGTGCGGGAGGCCATCCCATTCGAAAAAGGTCCTCACCTGGTAGTAATTTCGCTCGTAAGCTGTTCATTTCGAGTCCCTCTATAAACGCACCAACTCTGTTCGAAAGATCTTTGGGTGGAATTTCGAGGGACTTGCTATCGCGATCCAGCAACATCTTCAAGAGTGTATCAAGCCACTCGGAGACAGGGGCGATGCAGCACTGCAGTCCAAGAGTCCTAAAGAAGCAATTATACTGTATTGTGCTGCATTGTCCCTGAATCCGCCGAATTCTGCGTGTCTCCTTGTTAAACGAAGCAGGGCCCGAGCAATGCTGGCATTGTGGGAGGATGCGTTGAAGGACACAGATGAGGTATGCCTTTTCTCCCACGTTCTGGCGATTCTGAATTGTCTGAATTGAATTGACGTAGGCAATCAAGGCAGACCCTCCGAGTCCGTGGGGACACGAGAGAAGACATGCAGCATTGCATGCTTTACAGCGCTACGATGAAGCAATCGATGCGTTTACCTACATGCTTTCACTCATCAAGGAGTCTCACGATCAAGAGATCCGTCGTAGTTGTCACCTTGTGAGCGGTCAGATAATATCGTGACTTAGATTGCATAGACCTAGGCAGGAAATATGTTTCACCCTCCCGGTCGGAGACGATGATCGACAATGTCGTTCGTGGGGTCTTCAGGATATGCCCACTTGTCTTATCGATGTCAAGAGTGGTCATTTGTGCGACGGCACGGTGCGAATACATATGTTCAAGTCGGAACCACAGTTCAAAGAACTGGTTTCCTCCATCTAGTGGTATCAGCAGTCGCTTATCGATAGGGCGGTCAGGTTTAAGCGCTAGCGGCGCTCAAATTTAAAAGACCGAACCATTCCTTATGTAGCCATATACCTAATTAGGAAACTAAGTAGGATGGGCTCGACCACCCTTGTACGTGCCAACCAATGCCAAGGGTCGACATTCAGCTACCAGAAATGTTCCATGGCATTAATTTCAACCCTTGTATCCAGGCATCTATTCACTTCGACATCGGTATTGCCAAGGACGCGTGGGTGTCCACATTTGATTGGCTGTCTTGAGACCTCGCCCGCACGCCGATCATGGACGAGTAGACTCGACGATACCAGTGAGCCTTTGCACTTTTCTCTTATGCACCCTCGATTAAGTTTCTTGTTCGTTCGAATTGCCATCTTCTTGACGTCGCCGGACATGAACCGACGATTAGAGCGTGCCAACTTGAAGTGTATTGCGCAACGTTACGTGCTGGCATCTGAGCGCTTGATTTGTCGGTTTCAATTTGATTCCGGTCGAGACTCTTCGAAACTCCGCTATCCCGTCAAAATTGCACGGGCTGTCGGTAAGCAAACCCCTTGTAACGATGTGACTAAGTGGCATGACCACGCACCGTCGATGGACTCAATTGTTGATCAAATTACGGGAGGCAGCTGTCTAGCTGATCGGAACCTTGATAAGGCCGGCCCTCGGGGTATATAAACTGTAGCTACTCTCGATGTCCCGCAGTTTCTCCCCAACTTCCAAGTGGTAAGGACTTGATCCAGTTATTTCCGAGTGAGCGGCTCAATAGCTTTTTTTGAAAGTTTGCGCGTGATACCATTGAAACATCAGAATCGGAGACTGTCGTGATGCACCCTCTCAATGCATATGCCAGCCCCCCCGACCTTTTAGAACTCGCAAGGCGCTATCCACTTCTCCAACCACAGTATGTTCTCACTTTTGGAACCGGGAACAACCCCATAATTATGACTGGAGCGTGATCTTGACACATACAGGACCTACCATCGATTTTAAGAGCCCCGCTGCACAAAGGTCAGAAAATGTATCCCTAACATTACCACAACTTGTGCTTAGTGAGTAAGAGACGGTTGACAGAGGCGTTACTTTACCTAGACTTCAATATCACTCTCACTCTTCCCGACGATCGACTATGTCCACCTGTAAGTCATCTTTCTTGACGAGCTCATATACATTGGTGACCATACACCTTTCCGCAGGTACCAAACCGGTGTGTCTTTCCGCTTGTTTTGCATTGGTGGTGTCAGATACTGACCAATATTCCCAAGGTTGGACTATATACTCTGGATCCAAGACATGGTAAAGACGTTCATTCTAGATGATAAGGTCGTGCGGGGGATTGACATGTGCGCTTTAACGAGTTCAGTAAAATTTGACCTTCTCATTCACAAAGCAGCGGAACCGGAGCCTCCGCCATATGTGCACTATTGGCATGTCACTTGGAACCAAAGTGGTCCTTCGTTGCTACCGGTAAGCACTCCTTGAACCATTTCTCTCCAGCAGAGGTTCACCTTTCTTCAAGATATCGACAAGGAGTCCCTTGTGTCGGCTCAGCAAAATGTCGAACGAAATGGCTTTTCCAACAGAATTGCTATAGTAGATACGTCCTCTCACGACTCGATCCTGCAAACATTAGAAGGGGCCCTTGCAGTACCGTACATCTTCTATCTTGGAGATAACGAGTGTCTACGTGACTGATTGCTCGACAGGTTTCACTTCACGATGTGCAGTCCGCCTTTTTACTCCAGCATGGAAGAATTTGCCCAATCGGCAATGGCAAAGGAATACGGACCGAGCGCGGTAAAATCTATGCCAGCATTTTGAGAGCCTTGGTAACCTTTTTATTTATTCCAGGGGTGCATAGGTTCTGAGAACGAGATGGTGACACCCGGAGGCGAAGTTTCGTTTGTCTCGCGTATGTTCGCAGAAAGTCTACATTATAGAATGCGGTGCAGGTTAGCCCTTTCTATTTCCGAGGTATCTGAAATGATTTTGGATTGATTTTCAACAAAGATGGTATACCTCGAAGGTCGCGAGTATCTCGTCTCTTCCCCTGATAGTGGGCCTTTTGCGTGAGCACCAAGTATGGTTTCCACTCTCATTCGTCGTACCTGGCTAACCTCGCATGAAATGAAGGTCGATAACTATGCTATTACAGAGTTTATTCAAGGGGAAACTCGGAGATGGGCGATAGCCTGGAGTTTCGGAACCCTTCGTCTTCCAGACGTGCGTAAACACATCAGTTTTTCGAACTACCTCCAATGCATGTTACATCGCAGTCTCTGGCACGTATAGCTGAACCAACATTACGAAGCATCATGCCTTCTCACACGACACTCTACCAACAAGCAACAAATGCCCGATCATTGGACCTCCTGTATAACAACCTGCTCCAAGTGCTCGGAGCGATTGAAGGCGTTCATGTAAATTCGGAACGCACCGACTCCACTGGAGTTCCATCGGTTCTCGTAACGGCGACCGAAAATACTTGGTCTCTGTCCGCACAGAGGAAGAACGTGACACATCCGATATCAGAGAAGGCTTCCGAGGGATCATTCATTTTGCAATGTCGGATTACCTGTGCGGACGGCTCATATCCGATTGATGAGAAGGAGCAAGTTACCGGTCTCCATCTGGTGTATCAATGGGTCGATGGGAGCGACCGTGGTGTTCTGGAAAGTTTTGTCAGTCATGTCAACCATGAAGTCAGCGGTGTTGAATCAGGGCCATGAAGGCGATCCCGGGCTGTTTGTCAGTCAGACAGTACATACTGTACTTTGTGTTTGTAAAATAAATGTGTCTATCGTAAAAGGAATGTCATGGAAACGGCTCGAAAATGAGCGAAGCCTGTCCTGAGCGTGGCCCAGGAGCTGTTTGGCACGTTTTGTGGGTAGAAGGGTGGGCTAACGCTAATTGCGTATAGGGGGGTTGGGCGGGATAAGGTCGCCGAATTGCCTCGTGAGGCGGCCTGTCGCGTGGATGAACTGCAGCGTGCTCTACGCACTGGGGGTCGTTCAGGAGCTTGGTTATGTCTGGCATAAGGGTGTCTGAGCCTGCAGGGCTGCGTATAGCGTGGGCAGTGTAGGAGGAAATGGGCTACCATCTCGTTATGATCTGGACATTGTGGGCATCAGCTAGATTCAGATTTCAAAATTTACTATCGTTTCTGCCGTAGTACTGTACCAAAAAAAAAAAAAAAAAAAAAGTAGATCACACCCAGGGCTTCACTTGCAAATTTTATCTTCGACTGGTCTACTGCAAATTTCTGTCACGGCCGGGTCACCGCGCGCATCGGTGATTCCATCGAACGCAGACTCATCTCTTCCCAACAGTACCCGTACCGCCATGGGGGTTGACGGGTACGGCCACCGGGTCCATTATATATCTGGAAAGGGTTCAGCTGCGGGCGATTGGTCAGTAAGGACGGGTGGAGCCGTGGACGACCACAGTTTCTTGAGACCTCGCCTGCACGCCGATAACGGGCGAGGACCCTTCGTTGTGTAGACTGGATGACTCATCAGTGAGCTTGTGGATCTCTTCTCTTGTGTACCCTTGAGCGAGTTAGTCTAGCGCTTAATTTGGTTCCGATCGAAACTCCGCAATTCTGCACGGGCAATCGATAAGCAAACCGCTGAAACATCTGCACCAAAGTCAGAGGCCTAAGTCGTTGTCGCGATGCACCCTCGAAATGCATATGCCAGCCCGCCTGACCTTTTAGGACTCGCGAGGCGCTATCCACCTCTCCAGCCACAGTACGTTCTCACTTTTGGAACTGGGAACAACCCCATAATTATGACTGGAGCGTGATCTTGACACACACAGGACCTACCATCGATTTTAACAGCGCCCCTGCACAAAGGTCAGAGAAAATGTATCCCTAACATTAACTTGTACTTAGTGAGTAAGAGACGGTTGACAGAGGCATTACTTTACCTAGACTTCAATATCACTCTCACTCTTCCCGACGATCGACTATGTCCACCTGTAAGCCATCGTTCTTGAGGTGTTCATATGTATTAGTGACCGTAAACCTCTTCGTAGGTACCGAATCGGTGTGTCTTTTAGCTTGTTTTTCATTGATGGGAGCCAGATACCGACCAATATCTCCAAGGTTGGACTATATACTCTGGGTCCAAGACATCGTAAAGACGTTCGTTCTTGATGATGAGGTTGTGCGGGGGATCGACGTGTGCGCTTCAACAAATTCAGTAAGGTTTGACCTTCTTACCCACGAAGCAGTGGAACCGGAGCTTCCGCCATATATCCATTGTTGGCATGTCACTTGGAACCAAAGTGGTCCTTTGTTGCTACTGGTAAGCGCTCCTTGAACCATTTCTCTCCAGCTGAGATTCACCCTTCTTCAAGATATCGACAAGGAGTCCCTTGTATCGGCCCAGCAAAATGTCGAACGAAATAATCTTTCTGACAGAGTTGCTATAGTAGATACGTCCTCTCACGAGTCGATCCTGCAAACATTAGAAGGGGCCCTTGCAATACCGTACATCTTCCGTCTTGGAGATCACGAATGTGTACGTAACTGATTACTCGACAGATTTCACTTCACAATGTGCAATCCGCCTTTTTACTCCAGCATGGAAGAATTCGCTCAGGTGACAGAAGCAAAGGATTGCGGATCAAGTGCGGTAAAATTTTATGGTAACATCTCAGGAGCCCATGGTAACCTTTTCTTTTGTTCAAGGCATACATAGGTTCTGAGAACGAGATGGTGACACCCGGAGGCGAAGCTTCCTTTGCCTCGCGTATATTCACAGACAGTCTACATTATAGAATGCGGTGCAGGTCAGCCTTCTTTATTGTTAAGACATTTAACATGATTTTGAATTAATTTCCAACAAAGATGGTATACCTTGAAGCTCGCGACTGCCTCGTCTCTTTCCTTGATAGTGAGCCTTTTGCATGAGCACCAAGTAAGGTTTCCACTCTCATTCGTCGTGCCTGGCTGACCTCGCATGAAACTGAGGTCGATAACTATGCTATTACAGAATTCATTCAAGGGGAAACTCGGAGATGGGGAATAGCCTGGAGTTTCGGAACCCTCCGTCTTCCAGATGTGCGTAAAATATGACAGTTCCCCGAACTACCTCCAACGCATGTTACATTGCAGTCTCTGGCGCGTATAACTGACCCAACATTACAAAGTATCATGCCTTCTCGCACGACACTCTACCAACAAGCGACGAATACCCGATCATTGGACCTCCTATATGACAAACTGCTCCAAGTGCTCGGAGCGATCGAAGGCGTTCATGTAAATTCGGAACGCACTGACTCCGTTGGAGTTCCATCGGTTCTCGTAACGGCGACGGAAATCACCTGGTCGCAGAGGAATAACGTGACACATCCGATGTCAGAGAAGACTTCCGAAGGATCAATCATTTTACAATGTCGGATCACCTGTGCGGACGGCTCATATCTGATTGATGAGAAGGAGCAAGTTACCGGTCTCCATCTGGTGTATCAATGGGTCGATGGGAGCGACCGTGATGTTCTGGAGGGTTTTGTCAGTCATATCAACCACGAAGTCACCGGTATTGAATGAGGGTCATGAAGGCGACCCCGGGCTATCATTGGATCATGCACCCCTATGTATATCCTTTTTCTTAAAATCCGCGTTTATTGTGCGGTGGGGACTTGCCCGTTGTCAGACTGTACGTACACGTTCGTAAAATAGATGTGTCTATCGTAAAACGAAATGGCTCGAAAATGAGCGAAGCCTGTCCTGAGCGTAGGGTGTCGTTTGGTGAGCAAAAGGGTGGGCTGACGCAAATTGCGGGTAGGAGGCTGCAGATTGCTTCGCGAGCTAGGCGGCTTATCGCCGCATGGACTCAACTGCAGTATGTCTGTGCTCTACGCACTTGGGGTCGTTCAGGAGCTTGGGTACGTGTCTGGCTTTGCTCCAAGAGGCATAACGGCGGGGTCTGAACCTGGGCTGCGTATAGCGTGGGCAGTGTTAGGAGGAAATGGGCTACCATCTCGTCGTGATCTGGACTTCAAGACGGCCGGTAGCCCATTTCATCGGGGGCCCATCAGGGTAGTCTAGTGACCAGTCCGTCTACTTATTCGGACCTTGATCCGTCCTAGTAAAGGTAAAGAACCTGCGTTGTTTCCGGCACGGGCCCACAGGATACGTGGGTCATCTGACTCCTTTTTGTATCGCCTATCCCAAGGCAGTACCAGATCACGATTCGACTAGGCATCGCCGAACGAACGCCACCAGCGCAAGCGATGGCTCAAACTCGCCCGGCAAACTCAGCGCCCCAAACCGCCCCGTCTTGGCCCACTCATTCACCACCGGAACTCCCCAGAGCGCCAGCCACCCAAACGTCCACATCCAGCCCCAAACCCCGCCCACCGGTCTCCCTGTGGCTGCTTTCCACACGCGCTCCAACGCAACACCGACACCGTTCATCATCCAGAAAGCGATGATGGCGATCGAGTTTCCGCCTCGTCCAACGGAGTGAAGTTCGACGGCGTGAAAGATGCCGGAGACCAGGAAGGCTCCCAGTAGGCCTCCAAGCCGGCCAAACAAGTAGTTCAATGGCTGTCCACCCAGGGTCAGGAGCATGTCACGCATCATCTGGTGCCACCGACGTCCCCAAAGTTCGCTCAAAGAAGTCGACAACCACGGAGAGTCGAAAACCGGTGGCCATTGAGAGGGACGTTGCTGGAACAGGATGGTGCATAGGATCGATAACAGTTGGTAGCTCCATTGGATCGCAAAGAATGCTATCCAGACTGCCAAGAGGGATACGAATACAGATCGCAAGAGTTCTAGGATGGGCGGGAGGGTGTGGTCAAACAGAGAGCCACCGTCGAGTGAGCCGAACGTTTCCGGAGACAAAATGCGGATGGTCTGAATGCATGCGTCGAAAGCGAAGGCATGAAAGGCCAATCGGGCTGCCGACAATAGTACGAAGATTATTCGAGAATCTGTCTCAAAAACGGACTTGGGCACGATGAGTCCTCGCGGCCAGTTCCATCCGATGCCTCGCGTGTTCAACATCAAGTCACAGGCATTCCAGAACGCGGTGTAGATGCTCTCCGAATCTATTTTGTTTTGTTTCTTCGAAGTGCTTTGACGGCGAAAAGGCTCCCGTGCAATAGCCCAAACTGCACTGTGCATTGAGATGGAGCACATATGAGTCTGGAATGGGCTACATCAATGACAAACCAAGCTAGATCAGTATACTCACGATGAGCACGGTGTTCATCTGGGCCTGCTTGAGATCCCCTCCGGACATGTCGATGAATGCCCCGCGCCAAGCAAACCACA
The DNA here is from genome assembly GCA_038092875.1 of Lanmaoa pseudosensibilis. NCBI lineage: Eukaryota > Fungi > Basidiomycota > Agaricomycetes > Boletales > Boletaceae > Lanmaoa > Lanmaoa pseudosensibilis. The sequence goes on along the minus strand of JBBPRF010000362.1, from coordinate 20,018 downwards.
GAAGGACGGGTAAGAATGCAAGACGGTAGAAGCGCGTTCCCTTGAGCTGAACCAATACTCCCATCAAGTACTGACACATGAAAGGTGGAAGGATATAAGCAAGAAAGGTAGCCCTAGTGAGGCCAATCTTTTGTGAGGTCGCAAACACGCCTTCAACAACACTTTGAGCGACCAAGCCAGATCAGTAGCAGCTCGGTTCATGCTGAAAACAAGGAGACTGACCTTACTTGCGTGGCCATCTTGCGGGAACGGATGGTGGATCCCAGCGTCAAATCGATTGGTTATAAACCAGGTGGGGCTTCCACGAGGCACGTTCATGGACATAACTTGGTAGCTTGGACCAAAAAGGTCTAATACCGCCGCCTTGTTGACCCTCGGTCGTGAAGGGGACCAGAATTGCCTTCGTCGGGAATTAGCTATTAGCCATGATATAGCCGATATGAATCGCGAATTAGATGGGGAATAACATTTGCCACCTAACACCAGATTGTCAGTCACGGTGGAGAAATGGAAGAACATAGTCACTTGGATTCAACTCCATGTTAATGTATGCCGCCAGCGAGTTTTTTTTTCCTCCCGCATCGGAGATGTTGAGTCAATATTGACTCATGACTGGTCTGACCCTCAAGTCGTGTCAAGGGTCGCTAAGCATGGCTCATCCGTAAGCCTGATGAATTTTGCGTACAAGTTAACTTGCTGTCAAGTCAACGCAAGGAAGACGCCCGGCGCCCATGATGGGTCGCCTCTCCGACTCTCAAGTTGATTTGCGGGGTATTCATGTCGCTCGGAGGATACACACAATAAAAATTCAAACACTTTTCTGGAATTCCCGACTCTGCCCAGCGGTCGGAAATGCTCAACTGGCCACCCTTAGTAAATATTTTCTGAAGCAGCTGCTTCAAGTTGAATCTAACTGCGAACAAACGCATGAACGAGCGCAAGCGATGGCTCGAACCGACCAGGCAAACTCATCGCAGCAAACCTCCCCACTTTCGCATACTCGTTCACCGTGGGAACACCCCAGAGCGTCGACCACCCAACCATCCACATCCAGCCCCAAATTCCACTTACCGATCTCCCCGTGGTTTTCTTCCAAACGCGCTCCAGGATGACCCCAACGCCGTTCATCACCCAGAAGCCGATGAGGACGACTGACCTTCCGCCGTGCCCACAGGATCGCAATTTGATGGCGTGATAGACGCCGGAGACCAGGAAGGCCCCGAGTATGCCTCCAAGCTGGCCAGACAGGTAATTCAATGGCTGTCCACCCAGAATCTGGACCATGTCACGCATCATTTGATGCCATCGGCGTCCCCAGAGTTCGCTCAAGGAAGTCGACAACCACGGAGAATCGAAAAAGGGTGGCCATTGAGACGGATGCTGGCGAAACAAGATGATGCCCACGATTGCAAAGGACTGGTAGTAGCACTGTAACCCAAAGTACGCCGATGACACTGCCAGAACAAATACGAGCAAGGATTGCAAGAGTTCTAGGACAGGAGGAAGGGATTGGTCAAACAGAGAGCCGCCTTCAAGGGAGCCGAACGTCTCTGGGGACAAGATGCGAATGCTCTGCACACATGCGTCGAACGCCAAGACGTGAAAGGCGAGTCTGGACGCCGACAACAGTACGAAAGTGGTGCGTGAGTCGGTCTCAAAGACGGGTTTAGGAACGATGAGTCCTCGTGGCCAATTCCATCCAATACCTCGCTGGTTCAGCAGCAAATCCCAAGTATTCCAACATGCGGTGTAGATACTTTCTGAATCTGATTTGTTCCGATTGTCCGCAGGACTGTGACGTCGATATCGCACTCGTGCAAATGCCCACACAGCAGAACGCATCAATAGGGAACACATTCGCGTCTGGGACGTCCTATCAGTGGGTGTGCCGCATAGAACGAGCGATACTCACAGTGAGTATGGTATTCATCTGGGCTCGCGTCAGATCGCCTCCCGACAGATCTACCAATGTCGCACGCCAAGCTAACCAAACTGTGACAGGTAAGAACGTAAGGCGGTAGAAGCGCGTTCCCTCTAGCTGAACCAGTACTCCCATCAAGTACTGACACACGAAAGGCGGAAGGACATAAGCGAACAAGGTAGCCTGTGTGAAGCCAATCTTTTGTGAGGTCGCAAACACGCCTTCAACAACACTTTGAGCGATCATTAGGAGTTCCCTTCATGCTGAAAACGAGGAGACTGACCTTGCTTGTATGGCCATCTTGTAGGGTATGGAGGGTGGACCCCAGCCAAATCGATTGGTTATATAAACTAGATGGTGCTCTACATAACGAGACACGTTCATGGAACTGGATGCCAGCACTTGATAGTAATTTGGACCAAAAAGGTCTAGTACAGCCGCCTCATGTTCCTCGGTCGTGAAGGGGAATAGATTCGCCTTCGCCGAGAATTAGCCATGATGTAGCCGATAGGGGAATAATATATGGCACCTAACAAGCACCTAACACTAGATTGTCAGTGGAGGAATGGAAGAATATGGTCACTTGGATTCAACTTCATGTTGATGTCTGCTGCCAGCGAGTATTTTTTTTCTCGCCCATCGGAGATACTTGAGCCAATGACTTACTGGTACTCATCCGCTGTCAAGTCACGACGTAAGATACGGGACACCTTGAGTCGTTTCTTTGACTCGGGAATGCCGACTTGCGTCGGCAGAAACCTTGCTTGACGCTTGCGGCAAGGGCTGGCGAGTTTGGCATCACAAGAAAAGGAGAGAGTCTCCGTGGTGAAACATTGTTCCCACAATTATGGGGGGTGAAAACCCCGTCAAGCAAGGTAATTTGCAGGGTATTCTTGTCGCTCGGTGGATATGTACACACATTTGGATTTCAGCATTTTTCTGAATTTCTGAGTACAGACTCTGTAATAACCCATACCCCTCGGGATAGTAGGCCCAGGATGGCTTATGGGAGGGTATTGATGAAGGCTGGAAGCACTGAAAATGAACTTTGGGAAATGGAAAATTGTATGTGTTTTCATAGAGTATGGGTTATGTAAGGTATGGGTTATTACAGAGTCGACTGTACTTCTTGCTGGCCACCCTAGTAAATTTCTATCTGCGGACGATCGCACGGACAAACGCAAGCGATGGCTCGAACCGACCGGGCAAACTCATCGCAGCAAACCTCCCCACTTTCGCATACTCGTTCACAGTAGGGACACCCCAGAGCACCAACCACCCAACCATCCACATCCAGCCCCAAATTCCACCTACCGATCTCCCCGTGGTTTTCTTCCAAACACGCTCCAGGATGACCCCAACGCCGTTCATTACCCAGAAGCCGATGAGGACGACTGAGCTTCCGCCGTGCCCACAGGATCGCAGTTCGATGTCGTGAAAGATGCCAGAAACCAGGAAGGCTCCGAGTATGCCTCCAAGCCGGCCGAACAGGTAATTCAATGGCTGTCCACCCAGGGTCAGGAGCATATCACGCATCATCTGATGCCACCGATGGCCCCAAAGTTCGCTCAAGGAAGTCGACAACCACGGAGAATCGAAAAGGGGTGGCCACTGAGACGGATGCTGGTGAAACAAGACGATGCACACGATTGCAAGGGACTGGTAGCAGTACTGCAACCCAAAGTATGCCGACAACGCAGCCAGAACTGATACGAGCACGGATCGAAAGAGTTCAAGGGCAGGAGGAAGGGATTGGTCAAACAGAGAGCCACCTTCGAGTGAGCCGAACGTCTCGGGGGACAAGATGCGAATGCTCTGCAGACACGCGTCAAACGCCAAGACGTGAAAGGCGACTCTGGGCAATGATAACAGTATGAAAATGATGCGCGAGTTGGTCTCGAAGGCGGGTTTAGGAACGATGAGTCCTCGCTGCCAATTCCATCCAATACCTCGCGGGTTCATCAGCAAGTCCCAAGTATTCCAACATGCAGTGTAAATGCTTTCCGAGTCTGATTTGTTCCGATTGTCCGCAGGACTGTGACGTCGATATCGCACTCGTGCAAATGCCCACACAGCAGAACGCGTCGACAGGGAACACATTTGCGTCTGAAATGGATCTTATCGATTGGTGTGCAACATACAATGGGTGATACTCACAACGAGCATGGTGTTCGCCTGGGCTTGCGTCGGATCGCCTCCTGACATATCCACCAATGTCGCACGCCAAGCTAACCAAACTGTGACAGATAAGGACGCAAGGCGGTAGAAGCGCGTTCCTTCGAGCTGGACCAGTACTCCCATCAAGTACTGACATACGAAAGGCGGAAGGATATAGGCAAGAAAGGTAGCCTTTGTGAGGCTGACCTTTTGTGATGTCGCAAACATGCCTTCAACAACACTTTGAGCAATCAAGCCAGATCGTTAGGAGCACTTCATGCCGAAAACGAGGAGACTGACCTTGCTCGTGTGGCCATCTTATGGGGACGGAGGGGATCCCAGCGTCAACTCGAATTGGTTATATAAAGTAGATGGGGTTTTTACGGTAGACACGTTCATGGAATTGGATTATGGCACTTGATAGTAGTTTGGACCAAAAAGGTCTATTACCGCCGCCGCATGTCCCTCGGCCGTGAAGCGAATGACAGAATCATCTTCGTTAGGAATCAGCCATGTAGTCGACTTGAGTCGTGATTCAGATAATAGGGAATAGTCACCTAACACCAGAATGTCGTCACTTGGATTCAACTCCACGACCTTGCTCGAGAAGGCATGATCGTGCGGATACCGACGGCCTGCTTCATACGTATGGTCTGGTCACCAGAGTAGCCCCATCGGGCACCCACGACATTTGGCTTATAACCGCAGTTCGCCCGAGCCTGTACTGAAAGGGTCAAGCTTCAAGTCCCACTTACCGTTGCCAGCACTTCATGCTACCGTATTCGTCGGAAATGAATGAGCTAGATATAGAATGCCCATTTGTGTCCTATCAGAAGTTAGAACGCATCAGTGAAGCGACTAATACTGTAAGTATGCCTGTCGGCCGACAACTTGCCCACGACCGGGTTGTATCTGTATCTGGTAGTACGAGTCCGAGTCGCCGTCCACACATAGCTTGTGTCGCTCAATTCGCGAAACCCAGGTAATTCCTACTACGTTAGTAGGGGGTCTTACTAGCGCTAATTTTCGCGCCGTGCAGGGATTTCTTTACATGCCATCAAGCATGCAAACATGATGTTTATGTTTACAAGCAATCCCTTCGGGTACTTGGCGATGCGGTCGGGTGTCAATGAGCGAGGTGGTTAAGCCTCTATTGATGCCGAGAACTTTACTGCCTTGGGTGGTGCAGTGGTGAGGCAGTGTTCACCTCAAGGGATCTAAGGTACACCTCACCTCGACCTCACCTCGATGTTACCGCCAACGCCACGCTCGCCGCTCGACCATCAACAAAATAAAACATTTCTGCAAATCCTCCCTCAAGCTCGCGCGCACAGGGAGAGTATCCAATGTCCTATGCACTGACAACAACAGCAACCACCACCACCAATTCCGCCACCGCTGCTTTCCCCGGTAACGGCCAGCAGCCTGTGGAGACTGCACGAGCTGCATCAAAGGCTCCACATAACTATGCACACCATCATCCATCGCCGCCATCGTCAAACGCATCTATGTCTCACAAACCTTGTCCACCGGCCAGCTCCGGCTCCACCAAGGAGTCGCTGAACAACAGCAAAATCTGGAGCACGAGCACGATGGAACTGCGTGAACAGATAAAAGAGTTTTGGCTTGGTCTAGGAGAGGATGAGCTTCGCGATTTGGTCAGGATCGAGAAGGCCACCGTCGTGAAGAAGATGAAGGAACAACAGAAGTATAGTTGCACCTGTGCTGTCTGTGTGCGAAAGCGGTTGGTCCCTTTTCACGCGTCATGATGGTTGGAAAGAACGATGGCTGACATATGATGACTTTTGGCCTTTTGCTCCTTGCCCTGCATTCGTCGATTGGAAAATTCGGTGACTGCGTTCCTGGTATCCTCGCGATCGTTTGGTCAATGGACTCTTAGACATGCGATGGAAGAAGAGCTTGAGGTACTGTACGATGCCTATTACGAGGAACTAGAACAGTACGCGGACGATCAGCAGCGCTATGTCAGTTCCGGCAGTACCATACCACCTCCACCTGGGCCTGGACCTTTTCCTGGCAGCATCGAACTCGGAAAGAATGGTGCTATCATTGGATATCTTCATACCAAACCCACATATCATCTTCCACAGTCAAACAGAATACCTCTCATCGACGGCCGAAAACCTCCGAAACACGAGAGTGAATTTGATGATGATGAGAATGTTTATGAGGAAGAGGAAGCGTACGACCAGGAGGAGGAAGAGGAAGGGGAGGGGGAGGGGGAGGGTGCGGAGGAAGAAGAACTGAAACCCCGAGGTCGAAGGAATGCTGGTTCGCGCAGGCGTAGGCCAGTGAACGGTACAGAGGCGAGCGGTCGAGACGGGCCTTTTAATTTGAGCAGTAGCCTCACTCTAACAGGAACGTCGCCCCTTATCTGTTTATCTGTGCTTTCACTTTTTTTCTTATACTTGTCACAGACCCCAATATCTTGATTGCTGCGGACGATCTGTTGAGAAATGATGGACAGAAGTTTTTGGAGATGATGCAGCAGCTTGCTGAGCATCGGATACAGCGTGAAGAGGAAGCTGCCACGGATGTGAAGGATGATAGCGATGTCGACGAGGACGAGGATAAGGACAAGGATGATAGCGATGTCGACGAGGACGAGGACAAGGACAAGGATGAAAGGGAGGACAAGGGCGATAGCGAGGTGAGATCTCAATGGTGGCTCTCCCTCCTTGTGCTCAATGACCTTTGTGGCATGAAGGTCATGACCGAGGAGTTGAAGATGAAGGAGGGCAAGCGGATATTTTCTATTTTTGCAGCTCGCATGTTCGAGCAACGTGTCCTTGAAGCGTATCGCGAAAAGGTTGCCCAGGAACGTCAACAACAGCTACTTCGTGAACTGGAAGACGAAGACAAGCTCACGAAGGAACGGGAGGCCAAGAAGCAGACGCAGAATCAGAAAAAGAAGGATAAGAAAAAGTACAGTGTATTCACCTTGTTGCATGCGTGTTACTCAAGCAGGGTTTCAGGCGGCAGAAAGTAGCAAAGGAGGAAGAGCGAGCAGCTAAGGCGGCTGAGGAGGCGGCTATGAAAGCCAAGCAACAGGCAGACGAGGGGGAGATGCGCAAGAAAAAGGAGGAAGAGAAGGCCAGGCGCGAAGCTGCTCGCAAGGCTGTTGAGGAGAAGCAACGCGAAGAGGAAGAGCGTTGCAAGCGCCTTGCAGAGGAGAGGGAGCGCGAAGCTGAGCGAGAACGCAAGCGTAAAGAAAAGGAGGAAAAATTGGAGGCTGCCAAGAAGGAGCAACGGGAGAGGGAGGAGCAACAAGTATGGTTCAGGCAGCAGGAACCAACAAAGGACCTGATTGAGCATATCACGCGAGATGGAAAATTCCCAGTAGCAGCAGGTGGGTGTGCGGAGATTTACAAAGGTACATTCCGTGCGCCCCAGATAACAATCAAGGTACGTATCCATCGTATCCTTCGGTAGGACTACTGAAATTCCCTTAGGTCGCAATCAAAGCTATTAGGGTGTACTCTGCTGAGGACAACCATCCTAAGAAAACAAAAGTACATATGGAACTACTCTGTCATATCATCTCGCCTGACATTGGGACTTTCCAGCGAGTGCGACGCGAGATCAAAGTATGGCTGAAGCTCAATCATACCAACGTTTTACCGCTGTTTGGGACAACTTCGGGATTCGGACCGTTTCCTGCGATGGTGTGCCCATGGCTCGAAAATGGCACACTAACATCGTATCTACAGCGCTTGAACAGCGATCTAGAAATACTGCAAGTTCTCGCTCTGGTACGCATGATCGTGGCCTATGTCCTTAAAGCGGTTGATCATTTTGATGATGTAGATTCATGATATTGCTTCCGGCTTGCAGTACTGTGAGTAGCTTGTGACATTTTATGCAACCCTGACATGAGATGTTCTCCCCGGTAGTGCATTCACAATCCATTGTACATGGTGATTTATCTGGCGTATGTGATATTATCTACGTTCATTGTCGAGACACCCCCTGACGTGCTGGTGATGTAGTCGAATGTGCTCATTGAAGCAAATGGCAGGGCTTGTATCGCCGACTTTGGTCTCTCGACGATATTGGACATAGGGGGGTCAACATTCGCCACAACCTCCACTGGAAAACCGAGAGGGACATTACGATGGGCAGCCCCCGAGATGCTTGATCCCCCGAATCATGAGGATGTGAAAACTCAGCATACCGGACCAACGACGAAAAGTGACATATACTCCTTTGGTAGCATCATGTTGCAGGTTTGTGGTGTCGCCCCTATCGCGTCACTTTTCATACTCATGACACACACATGCGACGCTGAGCAGATTCTGTCTGGCAAAGTCCCGTATCATTACTATCTCCGCGATGTGCAGATCGTTGCCGCGATTGTCAGAGGGGAGACACCCACGCGGCCGGATGATCCACTTGTCACGGACCATCGGTGGGGGTTCATTCAACGATGTTGGTCTCCATTCAGGAATGCTGCTCAACGGCCTTCCAGCGAGGAAATCGTCGCGTTTTCAAGAGATGATCTTGTCGGAAATTCTCCGTGAGTAGTCTATGGAGTAGCGAAAGTCGTACATAGGACGATTTTGGCGACGATACCCTAATACGTTTCAGACAGAGTTGCCAGCGAATATGGTGCACTCTGTATATCATCTAGTGTTCGGACACAGGTTGTTTGAGCTCCTCCACACTTGGGATGTCAAGTGAGGAGGAAATCAAATGACCAAGTGACCTAGACAAATAACTTGCCAACGTGTACAAGTATAGGTCCAATGCCGAGTCGCGAAACTCACCCAATTTATCATAGAGAGGATCCCCATCAGTCATCTTCACAGACGCTTTATAGGTATCAAGCATCGAAATATGACACGTATTTTACGCTTCGACATCATGCGAACCTATATACACGTATATGTGACTGCCATCAGCCTTCCCCGGTCCCCAGCCGCCCATGTTATCAACGATGTGTACGCTGTTCCCTTAAAGCACGTATCTGAAATCGCGGTTTTGCCGGTCCGTCAAATCCATGAATTCCTGTCGGGCATCCCATCAGCCCATCGACATCAAAAACGACAGCAATAACAACACCGTACCTTGTCCACCTTGACCTGCACGCGTGTCCCGTCCTCCGATTCCTTCTCAATAAAGTATTCCTCGTCTTCATCCACCGGTTCAACATCCCGCCGTGCGTTTTCCCGCGCCAACAACCAGCGGATGACCAACAACAAAAACGGGCAGATGAGGTAACAGATACCGATGATGATCCACGGGATACGGTTCCTGCATGGACGCGATTCATCCCATTGTAGCATGGTTTCAGGAAAGGACGCACCTTGGCTTATACTGCGATTGCCACATAAATGGACCCGCCGCGTTTCCGACGCAGTATGCGCTCAGCATGATGGCGTTCGTCGTGACCTACACCATCATACACATACACCTGAGAAAGATGGGAGGATAGGACAGAAACTGGACGGACGAACCCTCTTGGTGTGTCCCGCTGTCACGTTGGTCAACCAGGACAGGGACAAGACGAATCCGGTGGTATTGATATCGACGAGCCAGATCCCAAAAAGTAACCCGATCTGATTGCTCCACGGCAAGAACTCGATCATCAATATCCCAATGAGGGAGGGAATGAAGTAGAGCACGCCAACGTAGGCGCGACCGTTCGAAATCCGAGCCGCGAGGGTCACTCCCGTCCAGATGGTCATGATCTCAATGAAGCCGTCGACACATCCGAGGAGCGTCGTGTCGAGGTAGGTGAAACCAAAGGATGAGATGATGATCTGACGCTGATTCGTGAGCGAGTTGGGTACGTTGTCCAAAGCGGAAAATAGCGCAAAAAGCCATGTCTTGGGGTCCAGGAGTGCTTCTATCATCCTGAAATCTCTTCTCAGTACCAAAAGACAGACATGAATGTATGAAGACGCACTGTTCCTTCTTAAAGTGTTTGTTCTCCACACCAGTTTGGTTTTCCTAGAGGATTCCATCAATACACAAGTGGCGATAGGTACGCATTCCGTGAGTCTCCCACCTTCAGGCGCTGGACCGCTATCGCACGCTCACTCGGCGTAAGGAACCATGCACTGGTAGGAGAATCAGGGAAGAAGAACCTATAGGAAGGCACAGTCAGCCAAGGTTTGAGCCAAGGACTCTGCATTACCAATAGGCTATTGCTACGATGAGCGTTATGATCCCAGTAATGACCATCAACCTTGCAGACAGTTAGGTTTCCTCCAATCATTTCGCCGCAGCCAAGAACCTCACCATTGCCAGGGAGCGAATCCAATCGTTTGAATATGTAAAGATCCAAAGCTGATGAAACCGGAGATGATTTGGGCTTTTGTACGAGTCAGCATTTCCCTCAACTCAGTTCAGTCGACCCACCCGTCCCATTCATCAAGACTAGCGACACATTAGCACAGATAACAATGCTCAATGACGAGGCGTACTCACACCAATACCCAACCCGCAACGTCTGTTCTTTGCGCGTGTAGAACATGGAACTAACAAGCATGAACCCCGCCGTGATGGAACCCTCACACATGCCTAGGAAGAGTCTGCACACGAAGAGTTCCGCAAAGTTGGTACAGGCGGATTGACAGATCAATGAAATGGCCCAGACGAAGATATTAAGACTAGATGCGAGGTGAGTGATGGAGAGTGAGGCTACATGATGGCGGCACTTGCCTCATCCATCTGCCAACGGGGAACCGCTGGAGGGCAAGGTTCTGAGGGTATTCAAAGACGAAGTAACTGATGTAGAATATCGTTCCGAGCCTGAGAGGACACACATCAGCCACACGTGAGCGATCACAAGGGGTAGATTAGCAGTACCAATTGTATCTGTGCAACGTTGTTTCAGAGCCGCATAAAGAGGTCTCGTGTGGTCACAAGTACTTACTGACTGGTTGATAGATGTGCGCCTTGGCTGTCACTTGTCAGAGGAAACACCACATTCTCATGTCACGGAAAATCTCACTCAATGCCAAGAATCGCGGCACTACCAAGAGTGGTTTTATCCATAAACTGGATCCTGCATGCCAAGAAGAATGAGCAGAACAGGCAGTCATTAAAGCGCCTCTGCCCACCAGTACAATACTGCACAACAAACCGTCAGTCAGAACACGACCACTCTGAAAGACATAAAGTCAGAACTCACTGCACATCATCGGGAGGATGTGATAATCAATCTTTTTCCTGTGCGCGCTCTCCAAGTCAGTGGAAGACAACGATCCCAGAATTGGTTTTCACAAACCTGACGCGTGTCGACTCGGCGGGATCCAACTCGGTTGACAAACCAGCGACGATCTGTGCACCAGTATCTACCTCCTTGGTCGATAATGCGTGTGCATGGATCTCCTGCAAATGTGTCTGCTTCTCTCCCTTGGTGTCCGACGAAGCGGCATTAGAGGAAACGCGAAGCATGGTCGTGATGGGGTGCGCTCAAAGGTTTCAGCTACGACAAGCCCTCTTATAAGTGGATGGTCCAGCAAGATAACGGCATGAATCCGGACGCATCTAGTCTTGTCACCGTGTGAGAGAAGTTGACCAACGGAGCCAATAAGATATAACTGGGAGATAACATGAACGCGGTCACAAGGTATGTATCGGGACAGACCAATGTTGGAGCACACCTCGCGCCATTCAATGCCAAGTTGTTGGTTCACAACACGGAATTGTCGGTCCGACGAGGTCACGATGAGCTGTACTCCATATTTTACGGAACACCGAGCGCAAAGCATAGTACTAGAGTAAGTTGGACTGCTCTAGGAACCACTTGTTGCCGTGCACGCACTACGCTCCGATCAATCAAGCTTCTTTGAGCTATTGGCGAACCGTGCAGACGGCGGAGCATCTTTGGCCAACTCGCTCGTCAACTTCTCGAAATCTACATCATTGCGCTTGAAGATGTCCGCGATGATCGCATCAACGTCCTCTGTCACCGGCAGCCTTGCACCGTCCCTCGACATCGTTTTCACCTGGATGACCTCCATCATCTGCTGGAAAACGTTCATCTTGCCCATGGCGCGCAGACGATCCTGTAGCATCTATCATGAGCGACAACCCAATAGTACCCCGCCAACGGTCATACCCTCATTTGATTCATCATGCCAATCTGGCTTTGCGTATCGTCCTCCTTTCCCTGTTCAACAGCAGTCCAACCGTCTTGCATCTTCATCCACACGCAGAGCTCCCATGTCTTTGCATTTATGATGCCTTTCTTGTTCAGTTCGCAGGCGGCCGCCATAGCTTTGTAGTCATACGCCCACTCTTCCCACGGTAAACCAAAAGCCGCTTGCTTCATCTCCTCGGGGTCGACAGCACGGCGAAGAAGATCCTTCATGAAAGCATCCCTCTTCTCCGGAGCCTCTGAAACGATATTCGCTATGGTAGACTCACTGGGTTTACGGAAAATAATTTCTTCCTGAGGGAATCCGTGGCGGAAACGCAGCGTGGCGGCACCACCGACAAAATCACGTATCATAGGAACGAGAATCATGAAAATGAAGAGGTCCAAGACGATATTGCCGAGGAGCGCCATGTTGAAACCCGGTGTGGTCGCACTCCACCTCGGTACCAGTTTGCCAATGGCAAACCAAACCCCGTAACGGGACATGCCGCGATATGCCCGTCTTATGAGGAGGAAGAACCAGACCAGGTTCATCCCCACTAGCATCAGAAAGTGGTGTCTGGGATGTCCGGACACGTCAGTTACGGAATCTCAGCGAACTCGGATGCTTGACGTACTTTCGGGTGGATGCATTGGTGGAGTCGATGTGGGTGACATATATCTCTGCCTTGGGATCACGGTTGGCGAAAAAGGAGTGTACTGGGTGGTTTTCTGGTACTTTGTGGGCTGCAGGCATGTCGATGGAACTGATCAAGCGTCATTCTCATAGTCGTGGCCTCCATGAGACTCGTTCCTGGTTATATAAGCCGATGGACTAGGCAATCTTAGAATTCGAGGACTAGTTCTGCACTTGTCAGGCTAGAACGCACGACAAGATCGCCGAGACCTCATCGGTCGCAAAGCCAGCAGTAACTGGACACCAGCCGCATTCTTGCGATTCGATAGACATGGGCCTGGCAGGAAAACCTGTTGTGGGATCAAAACAACACTTTTACACCCACCATTATCACCATCTTGACATCATCATCTACAATGCAGTATTTTGCAACTCCTGCAAAATGACAACGATGAGTTCAAACCCTATACATCGTGCTGAACACGCAAGAGTCAAAGGTCGATGATTATCAGGGGTGGTCAAGATAGGGGGGTACACGTAATGCTTTCCCACGCGTGGACTTTATAAACTCGAGTTTTCGGGGTGTTAAATTTTTCGATTCTTCCACAATCAAAAACGTCAATGAAGAGAAACGACGGTGCAGGGAGTTGAGCACACCCTCGTTTTCAACGACGGGTTCGCATTGACATCGCCCGTTCGGCACCACTCTCCTTGTTACATCGTAAAGGGACGGGCTTGCATTCCTCTGAGGCGTTCTTTGCGTGGCGGATCACTCAATCGCTACTGCCAGCACATGATTTAATACATCTCTTCTTACATCTCTCGATTCTGACCAAAAGTACTGCATGCAATGCGTCACCAATGCAATCTGTGAGTAGGGCATTGGTATCCCTGTGGTTCCTTGAAGAGGTAGAGTTGGTGATAGTCTTCTGCATCATACCACGGTCCAGCCTGGAGAACCTCTGTGACAATCTTCTTTCCCTTGGGCGTAAAATGCTTGGCCTGGACCTCCTCCGTGACGCGCTTTGCGATGCTTGCTTGCTCGGCATTGTGAGTAAAGATAGCAGACCGATATTCTGCACGCATACAACGATCAGGAGAGATACCATCACAGTGGTCCTCACGACGTACGGGTACCGGTATCCGCTCCCTGTCTGTTCACAGTCGTTGGATCATGTGTGCGATAAAAGAACTCTGAGACACTCATCAGTTTTGGAACACAAGGCGTGCACGACATGCGTACACTCACCGACGAGTTCGTCATAAGTGACAACGGAAGGGTCAAACTCGATCCTCAGCGCCTCTGCATGGTCCGTTGTGCCAGTACACACTTCCCGGTAGCCTGGGTTGACCGACGAGTCCTTGCCCCCAGTGTATCCTACCGCGGTCTTCAAGATTCCCTTGTTCTGGGAGGGTGGGTAATGCTTCAAAAAGATATGCTCCACGCCCCAGAAGCAACCCGACGCAAAAGTGGCAATCTCGGGCTGCTGTGATGCTATCCCATGGACATGCTGTGAGCTCCTTTGCGTACACACGTCATGGCGTCGTAATCGGTACCTGAAGTCATTGCGGAACGATAGTGAGCTGGGTCGACGCCAGTCGTAGAGAATGATTTCGTGGCGAGCGAGACGAGCGCAGTGCGAACTTGGTTCAAGCGACTGAACATGCGGAATAGCGAGTCGCAGCGGACACCGTCAACTAAGTTAGCGTCGGACATAAATGTCACGCGTCTCACGATAAGCTTATGTCAGTGGCGTTGCACATGTCATGATGATCGTGTCAATTCATAAGCCCCCTCTGGGCCCTTCATCCACAATAAACCCCTCCTGGACAACCAACCGTCGTCCCATACGTCGCTCCCGAAACACCAGAAATCGTCAGAATGGCGGTAACGATCCCGCCAAGACCCTCTCCCGCGATGAACCCCGTCGCAATCGCAAAACAATACATCTGGTAATTGTTGGCGAAACTGGCATATCTGATCAGGCGACACTTTCTAGCGGGTCATTCCGAGAGCACACTCACGCTCTTCTCCAAAAGAACGCCACAGTGGACCCAAAGAACATCGCCAAGGGGTACGTGCTGACATCTGTGGATCTTGGTGGTCAACGGGTCGAATTTTTAAGAGGTGCTAGAGACCTACTCATGATGAAGGCGATTCCCATCGCATTGAAATTTCTGGAGCAAAAGTCAGGGTGAGCGCTGTGAACTGGCGCGCCCGCAGTGATACGCACGGAACGAATGCATGGTATTTCGGAGGCACTAGTTTGTATTTCACGACGACCGATAGGACAGAGGCCCCACCGAGTCCAATGGCTGTATAACCCGAGGACGGGGGGATAGGCAACGACGAGGAAGATACTGCAACTGCGATGGCCTATTCATCATCATCAGTAACAGAATGGAGGGAACAACTTGTCATGGGACATACGCGCCAAGCTTGGACATCAGGGATCGGGAAACTGCATGTCTCGTAAGAGAGACTGTTGATACAAGGATACGCTGACGAAAACACGACATAGACGCCAGCGGATATGAACACGGACACGATTGCCCCACACAGCTGAGCATAGAAGACGGCTTTAGGTGAAGATCGGAGAAGATGTGCAGCCTTCAAGTCCACAATCATGTCCGCAGCTGTGAAACAAGATCAGAGTCGGGGAACCTATCGGACCAAAGGGGATGCAAACCTTGCTCTGAAGCGCCTGTGACAGGCAG
Source organism: Lanmaoa pseudosensibilis (assembly GCA_038092875.1). NCBI lineage: Eukaryota > Fungi > Basidiomycota > Agaricomycetes > Boletales > Boletaceae > Lanmaoa > Lanmaoa pseudosensibilis. The sequence continues at coordinate 4,475 of JBBPRF010000362.1, read as the reverse complement.
TTCAGTTGTCTGCTATTCAAGTGACGCTTGGAGGAACTTACCGAGCGCGAGCATACCAGAAAGGGTGTTAAGGAGTTCATTCTGCTTTGGAGAGTAATTCGTCCCTTTCCCAACCCCGCCAAATACCAGTTGAGATGCGTTTCCTGATTTCAATATTAGGGTCACATCCTCGGTGTAACGAAAACCAAGCTAACCGATCGCGGTTACCGGAGTGATATTCGTCCGTCCGCAACTCTCGGTACCGATAAAACTAAAGAGGAACGCAAAAAGAACAGCTAAGAGTCGAGTGAGCGAACAAAGACATGAGACAAGTACACCTCATACCGAGCAGTGTGACACCGACGTTTTGACCAAACTGAACGCCCATGACGACACAGCTAATGATGATACTTGCGAGGAGCACGGAACCCCACATCCACAGAGGTACACGCTCGTTCTCGGGGATGGGGTCAAAAATTTCGTCCTTTGTTCTATCACCGGGAGGTACTCTCTGGAGCTTCTCAGTGACGCTCAAGACCATCCCCCGAAGGGCTGCGTAGATCGACCTCGCGTTACAAGCCACCTCTGCGAAGCTTGTGCAGAGTAGCATTAGCGTGCCGGGCCAAACCTAGTTCTCGATGAGTGTGTGAATGAATGCGAAAGAATGGTCATTACAAGCCAGTATCTGGGTGAAGGATCATTGACCGGATCCGAGAGCGTCCTGGCTGAAGCGTAAGGATCTGATGTATTGGCGCTGGTTGAGAGGATGGCTTACATGGAAAAGTAATTCATGTAACCAGGTATGCTCTCGTTCCCGGGGATACCTGATGCCTAGGTAGCTCTCAGAACGTCGCCTCGGCGATATGATAGGTATACCACACACCAATCCTCTACTGACGATAATGGGCCCTATGATAGCCCACGCCAAGAAACTCTGATGATAGTGAGACTCCAAGATTAGACATAACTGTGTGAAAAACGTACTCCACCCAAGAAACTATAGGATGCGTTGATGCCTGTCAACATTCCAACGCCGATGAAGGCCGGCGTCCATTCCCATATCCATCCCTGTTCAAACCTGGATCAACGCAAACCGGAAGGCCGTGTACAGTTGACTGACCCAGCTCTCTGCCGCAATCGCTGAAGTCCAGCCAATTCTGTTCAGCGTGTAGAAGATATGCCAGTCCCAAAGTAATGCCGGCGCATACTCGCTCACCACCCTGAGGGTGATAGCGAAACAGAATGACAGGATAAGCGCCTTTGTCTTCTTGCTTGCCTCCACTACCGCATTTTTGCCGACATGCAATGACCGAATCGTATACGCCGCCGCGACGCCGGTCGGGAAGACGAGCTTCAACTTGAGAATATAGAATTTGCGGAGTGGAATGGAAAACGCCAGTCCAAAAAAGGCGCAGCAGATCGTGAACGTGAACAGACGACCAATGTCATGGCTTGGAGACGCTTGGAGTAGTCCCAGTTGATAAGCTGCCGGAAAACCAGAGGTAAAGAGTAACCCCAAGGATCCGGCAGAGGTTGCAGCTGCCTGCGCGACATTGTTCTCCTTGGGTCCAAAGTAACCGCCTCCTAGGTGACGCGGAAGAGCCGTTGACAGGGGTTTTAGAATCGCGAAGCCGAATATTGCTCCGAAAAGGGACGCTCCGAAAGTCCAACCGGTCTGAGGTTATCAGATTAGGAGAGTGGACTGATCTATAGCGAATGACATGCCTTCAAGCCAAGGTAAACGTTACTAGCTGCAATAACAGCACCGAGTGCGCAGCCAACGACAGCTGCGCGGGTGGTAAACTGATATTCCTCTACTGGCGCGTCTGGATCGATGGGGAAAGGATCATCTGTGTTTATTTCCTGAGGAGCGAGAGTGCCGCTGTCTTGTTGTTCTATGGAAACAATATCCACTTGCGTGCTTGCCTTATCGTTTTCTTTTTCAGTGCGTGAATCATACTCCTTGAGATCAGGAGAGGGCGGATAGTAAGCGCTACGGGAACCATCCTCGAACGTTGCTGTGTCCATCACAGGAGACTCGCTAGATTCGGGGAGAAGATTGGCGGCGACGGGCATGAAACACAAGCCACGGTTCTTATCATGTCCTGTCGAGTATTCTTAGCTGTCGCCACCATTCAAGTCAGGTGGGACCTATCCAAGTGTCTTCAGGATGAATAAGCAGATAAAGTATGTGTGGGTGTAGATTAGGGATCGAATGCGCAGTATTCGGGTATTTCGATCAATTCCCTTCAACACCACATGATGAGCGAGAAACGACTTGAAAAAATGATATTGAGTCGGCTGTAGACGACTTCCGCACAGATGTTCGTATCGGACTGTATCAAGTTCTTTTTTTTTTTGAGTCACAGGCGATAAGAGTATTTTAGGATCATACGTTCAAGAAGTGCATGTGGTACAACCCTCGTTGACCTCCCAAGTCAAAGAGATGAGGTGGAACACTTGAGAAAACTTTCCAGACAGTGGGATATACGATCGACCGGGTTCATCGTCGGTCTGCATCGCATCTATTATTATTGCATGTTTTGAGTCAATGAGGATCAGAACAGAATACGCACTACGTGGTATGAGGCCGTGCCGGGGTGGGTTGTGAGAGTGCTTGAACGATCACCCTACTGAATGGAAACATCCAAAATTCTCAGTGTCGGATCGCACTCGCCCTTCTGACCAAATTGGATGATATCAAAGTGAGGAGCCGCGGAGTTGGAAGGTCGCAATGAATTTCAAGCGGCGCCTGAAGTGTACGACCCGTAAACTCGCGAAGACAAGACCGAAAACAGCGTAAAATTGGTCTGAACACCAAGTACCTTCGCAAGTCGCGTCCATGAGTCTCTCGTCCTTCTTTTCGTCCTTCCTAAACGTCGTCCACGCTGACGCAGAGGAGAAGGAAGAAGTCGCAGAGTCTACGCAGGTCGAAGAAGTTGAACAGCCTGCAGAGGAAGAGGAGGAGCCGGAAGACGTCAGTGAAACCTACACAACTTGCTTCTTTCCCCTCCTTATCCTTTCTATCATCAGTTACATCCAGTAATCCGTGACGAATGCAAAAGCTCGACCAAATGTGCACCTCTAACACGACACTTTGAACATTGTCAAGAGAAGGTCTCAGCAGGCGGAGGCTACAAGGGCGAGGACTGTGTTGAGGAATTGTAAGTGACCCACATATTTCCTCTGTTGTGAGCTGACAGGTACTCTTAACAGATGTACGTTTATGTCTCCCTTCTTTTCCTGGGAACCAGACTGACATGGCTTTAATTGTACTTGGCCAACGAAAGTCCAGTACGTGTTTTATAGACGATGGATGTTTAAACACTAACCTTGACGTGTAAAGCTTGATGCATTGCGTTGACGTATGTTATCTTGCTCTTATTGTTCGCACGACAGCTTCACATCTTCTGCAGGGTTGTGCTGGACCAAAACTATTCTCCAAATTGAAGTAGGTGAAAACACTAATTACGTCATTACGCTAGGTAGGAACTCTTGTTGCACTTCAATCTAACCTCTCTCTGATGCTTTGACAGATTAGATTTCTTACAACTGTCATCCGAGGATGGAATGCATTGTCGTTTCATCCTTTTCGCTGTGATATTCATTCGGAACATCTGATCAGTGAGATTGTGTGTACCCCCTCGTTGTGACAATTATTACCTCCCCTCTTCATAATATCGGATAGCCCAGCGACAGCATACGCAAAACTGGCCTCCCGACATTTGGAATGCGATGTACTATGTCCTTACGCCTGTTGGGCTGCTCCTTTTCCTTCGTTGGCTTTCATTGGATCGAATCTGGCATTGGCTCGCACGCCTGATGTTATTGTGTTGCTAGCGGCGGCTTCTCTGGGACTGCCTCGGGTGCGAGAGCTACCCAAGTTACACGCTGCTTGTCATTTCTTGTCCGAATGGTGATTCCAACCATGAGTGCCACGAATTTTGGCGACAAGTGTCACCTGCATGCCAGTCTCAGAAGGGGCGAGTGGAATGGGAACTGCATGAATCGAAACAAATCGGAATGACGATTTATACCCATCCTTGCGCACTTGCGCAATATAATTATAGGTACACAAGCTAACGTGAAGGAGAAGTGGTATACTAACATGTACAGGAGTGGCTCCATCTTTCCATTTCCAACTCGAGCTTACCCTCTCTAGCGAGACCAGCTACAACTTGGCACCCGTGCCACGCTTCGTATGCCAGCGCTCCTCCGCGTCACCCCACACCGATGCGGACTCGCTCTGCCACTCCCAAGCATTCTCGATCGACTTGCGCATATAGTCGAGTTCCTCCGCGCTGCCGCGGGCAGGTACAGGACCATCGGCAACGACGTGCCGGAAACCATAATAACGACCAATATCCTGAGATCGTTCGACGATGCTGTTCGCAAACGGCAAACGGACCTCTTCATAAGTCTTCAATGCGTCGGTTACGTTGCCTTCATGCGTTAACTTGTGTGTCAGTAAGCGACCCAACACATATGCGTCCTGC
>JBBPRF010000361.1:0-28269 GCA_038092875.1 Lanmaoa pseudosensibilis | reverse complement strand
GGGGCAGAAGCGATTGGTGTGGCCCCAGTTGTTACAAAAGTCACATCTTTGGATAAGACAACAATGGGCAGGATGACCCAGGGTGAGGACGTGGCAATGGGGGCAACGGTATTGTGGACAGTTGAACTGATAGTGACCCCGACGGTGGCAGTGATAACACTCGGTGGAGGGAGAAGCCGGGCGAGTGATGATCTGTTCTGGCTCAGGTAGGACATGAAAAGGAGAGGATAAGGTGTGAGTGCTGCCAAGTAGATAGGTTTGGGGGCGTTCCCGTGGGATTGGGATAGTGTGAATGATTTCTTCATCGCCAGAGTCCGAGTAGGGGTCCTGATCATCCTCGTCAGAGCCAACGAGGGTTGCAGAGGTGGATGGAGGGGGAGAAAAGAGTCTAGCGGCAAGCGGAGGAGTGGGAGCAGGGATAGGAAGAGGATCCTGTCTTGGGGTAAGGTGGATAGGAGAATTTACAGGGCTAAGAATATTGTCAAGTCGTTGAAGGTAGGTATCACATTGGTCCTGGGGAAGAGAAAGGTAGATACGACGAAAGGTAGGGTAAATCATAACGGTGGGAAGAGCTGTGATGAAGGTTCCAAAGCCATGACTATGTAAAGCGTTGAAAAGATGATGAAGGGTGTCTCCTAAAGCGAAGCGAAGAGGAAGATCAGGAGACTCAGCTGCATAAAGCATCAATTGGGCATGGGAGATTCCATGATAGGTACGAATGAGGTCTTGGGAAATGGTATCATCTTGAAAAAGGGGGTCTTCTTTGATTTGGTGGAGAAGAATGGGGGAGTCTAGGATGGCGGCGTAGAGCAAGTGGACCCCATATTTGGGCAAGAGCGAAGGATAGACACGTTGAGAATGTAAGGGCGACGACAGGCTCGAGGATGAAGATAAGGGGGATGAGGCGACGGAGGAGGATAGGAATGACATAGTGGAGGATATCAATGTGGAAAAAGAGCATACAATGTGTTACAATTCATCTTGAACTACCTTTTCTTTTCCTAATCACCATTAGCTATACGCTGTATTTCTACGAGTCGCTCGTTTGACTCCTGCCTCATACACTTTTCTTTCCCTTCGTCTCACGTGACCTTATCCAGTCGGCAACTGCTGTTTCTATCACGTGACTCCACAGTCCGCAGTCATGACGCCATCGACTGCGTATTTCATTTCCGCTTTCCTATTTGTAATTCTAATGACGCGTCGTCTTCCTATTGGCTGCTACTATCGTACAACGCGTCACCCTTTTCCACTTACCATCTTTAGTTACCATTTCTCATGGTCCGTGCGCGGATCCCTTACATATAAATACCTGCGCTTTCGCAGCAGAGATCCCTAGCTTAGACCTCCCTTGTCTTACTTAGCAATCTCTGCAATCGACAAGGTCCTTGTACCTTCGTTCCTTCGTCCCTTGACTCTCGCCCGCTACGCGTTCGTCCTTACGACCGTAGATCCCTTGAACCGAGGACGGTCGGTATTGCCTTAGCGCATCCATACTCCATGCCTACGTCGTTACTTCGCGCTCGATCGCTGGACGACTCACTTCACCACTTGGTCACATCACGTGCCAGTGGAATCCCCTGCGCCACGTGACTGCTTACGCGTCCGTGGAATACCTTCGAACACTCGACACTTAGGACCTCCCTACGCCTTTAATGGCTACATCCGATCCTACCCGGGTCGAGCATAACACAATGGAGCTTGGGTTCAGACAGGAGATACTCACGAGGAGACCATCGATTGGCTGATGACCCAACTCAAAGGTGATGTCTTTGTTTATATGCTGTGAGGATGGTGGGAGCATGACAGAGATTAGACTCGGGTTCCCACATATTTTCGGATGATGAGTAACCCTTCCATGCGGTCAGGTACCGGCGACGTGATTGAGGACCCTTGTGGGCTATTATCGCTTCGACTTCCCACTCTTCTTCATTATCTATGATGTCAGGTGGGGGAGATAAGAACGCAGGTCCATGTGCTTCACTGGTCTGATAAGAAGATAGAAGTGAGGCGTGGAAGACATCATGTATCTTCCATGTGGAGGGAAGGCAGAGTTGATAAGTTAATGGGGAAAGGACGCGGATGATTTCAAAGGGGCCATGTCTCTTAGGAGCGAGCTTTCAAGAAGGGTAATGGAGTCATAGGTGGGTGGCTTCAAGCCACACCTTATCGCCTACTTTCCAGGGGGTGAAGCGACTGGTAGACCGGGAAGCCATGAGCTTTCTGGCGGATTTGTGGGCCGCTAAGGCTTCCTTTCTGGCTTCATCTAGGGAAGAGAGTTGTGCTTCTAAAGCAGGTAGGAAGGTCTTGCCGAGGGGCGGATATGAGCGTGGGTCAAATCCATAGAGTAAGGAAAAAGGGAACTTCTTGGTTGACGTGTGAGGGGCAGAGTTATGGTGGAATTCCGCCGCTGTTAGGGTTTCGGACCATGAGGAGGGTTGATTTGTACAGAAGATCCAAAGGTATGTCTCTAGTTCCTGATTGGTTCATTCCGTTTGGCCATCGGTCTGAGGATGGTAAGCCGTGGATAGGCGAACATCATACTTCAGAAGGCGAGCAAGTTCCTTTGCGAATGCTGAGGCGAACTGGGAGCCCCTGTCTGAGATGATGGAGTCATGGAGACCGAAGCGTCTGAAGACATTGTGAAAGAATAGATTGGCTATGCCTGCTGCATCGATGGATTTGGAGCATGGAATGAGAATTACCCCCTTTGTAAGGCCATGGTCGACCATGACCAAGATAGAGTCGTGACTGTGGGAGGAGGGGAGGTCCGTGATCAGGTCCATGAACAGTTGTTTGAATGGAAGGGTCGTTGTTGAAGGGATGGGAGACAAAGGGGGAACTGTGGGATGGGTGTTGACCTTGTTCTGCTGGCAGGCGGCACAGCCGTCTATGAAGCGTTTAACGAAGGAAGAGAGGCCCGGCCACCAAAAGTCACATTCCAAAATGGCTTTGGTACGGAAGACGCCCATATGTCCAGAGAGAGGAGAAGAGTGGATGGAGTGAAGGAGAGCAGAACGAGCCGAGGGGGGAACATACATACGGCCCTTAAAATAGAGGTGGCCGTTGTCAAAAGACCAGTCTGCGAGGGAGGAACGAGTGAACAGGGGAGAGCTCTCATCGAGGGCTGCTAGGGCCTTCAAAACGAAAGGGTCCGAGGAAGAGGAAGATTGGATATGACATGCGAGGGACAGATCAAGCGCATTGAGAACGACTGGATCTGGTACGATGGAAGAGTCGACGTTGTCTGACAAGGTGTTGACGTCATCTTGCCTAGAGAGAGCGTCGGCCGGGCCCATTTGAGAGCCTGGAGTGACAGCCCAGACAACGTCAAAATCCTGGAGAAAGAGGGCCCAATGAGCCTGCCTGTGAGAGAGTTTACGGGGATCTCGGATGTAGGAGAGGTTCTTGTGGTCGGTGATGACGGTAACTGGATGTGAAGTTCCCTGGAGGTAATGTTTCCACTCAGCTAATGCGTAGATAACCGCGAGGAGTTCACGATCATATATGTCATAATTGTGTTCAGCGGGAGAGAACGTCTTGGAGAAGCAAGCGCAGGGATGCTTGTCTCCATTGGCATCACACTGCATAAGCACAGTGCCTGCGGTGAGGAGGGAGGCGTCCGTCATGAGGAAGAAGGGCTTGGATATGTCTAGGATTGTAATGACCAGGGCAGAGGTGAAGATGTCTCGAAATCAGTCGAACGCTTGCTGTTGTAGTGGGGACCAGACCCAGGGTTGGTCTTTGCGAGTGAGGAGGGTGAGGGGGGTGGCAACGTTGGAGTAGTTGGGGATGAACTTTCTATAGAAGTTTGCAAATCCAAGGAACAAGCGGACTTCTTTCACAGAGGTGGGAGGTTTCCAGTCTTTGATGGCGGTGACCTTCCTTGGGTCCATGTGGATGATTCCCTGACCAATGATCATTCCCAGTATTTCATAGTTGGTTTGTCGAAGGAACACTTTGATATCTTCAAGGACAAGCCATGTTCTCGGAGGCATTGAAGGACACGACACGTTCGCTCATGATGGAGGGAGAGAGAACCATTTGTTGCGATTCCAAGATCGTCCATATAGATCTTCAGCCAGCGTTCTGCCAGCATGTCTGCGAAGATGTGGTTCATGAACTCTTGGAATGTGGCGGGTGTGTTACAGAAACCGAAGAACATGACTGTTGGTTCAAAAAGACCAAAAGGGGTGATGAAGGCGGCTTTCCATTGATCTTCCTCTCAGATGCATATGTTGTTGTACCCCCATCGGACGTCGAACTTGGTGAAGTAAGTGGCGTTTTTCATGTCATCAATGAGTTCGGGAATAAGAGGAAGAGGGTAAGCGTTTCAGATGGTATGAGAGTTAAGGTATCGGTAATCTTGAACTGGGCGGAGGGAACCGTCTTCCTTTTTGACAAAGAAGAGTGATGAGGCCTGGGGGGAGTGAGAAGGAATAATTCGGCCAGTCTTTAAATATTCATCAATCATTTTTTGACATTCTTCCTTTTCCATTGGGTTGAGCGGGTAGACCTTGGCGATTTTTGGGATAAAGGAGTCTCTGAGTTCAATTTTGTGATCGAAGGAGCGGTGGGGTGGAAGCTTCTCAAAAAGGGTTTCAGAGAAGACATCTGCATAGTCTTTACAGAAATCTGGGATGGTGTCCTTGGTTGGCTTATCAATTTCCGTGGATTGTATTTCTTCGCCAGAGGTTCCTTTCAGGGGAGGATACTCACGAAGAGACCTCTCAACCCCTTGGGGATACCTTTGGAGAAGGAGTTCAGCGATTTCGAAGTCTGGATCAGCCGAGTACCTGTGTAAGTTGTAACCATTGTTAGAATGTTTCATGGTTATCGAATAGGTTTTCCAGTTGATGGTGGGGTTTCATTTCTGGAGCCAGGGCATTCCTAAGATGATCTGGGGGCAACTGAGACGAGTGACCATGAGCTTGTTGTTGTCAGAAAACCTTTGCGAGTAAAGGGGAACTTGGGCATTCCATTTGATGGTGCCTTTCTGGTTTTCAGTTCCATCAATGTTGTAGGCGGTGAGGGGATTGTTTAATTGGGAGAGCTTGAATCCTGCTGAGAGAAGGCGAGAGTCGATGAAGTTTCCTGTTGCTCCCAAGTTGATGAGGGCGGAGGTTTCGACGGTTTTGGCGGCTCCTTGTAGCGTAACTGGGAGACAAATGGTTCTTTCATTCTGAGGTGCTACAAGTACATTATCTATGTTAAGGAGAGAAGACGTCAAAGTGACTCTCCTTTTTAAAAATCCTTTGCCTTCTGGATGTGCTCTGGGGATATGGAAATGGAAGCTATCTCCTCTGATGGTTCTTCATAGCATGTCTTGAGTATGGATAGGATTTCTGTCTCTTCCTTTCCAGACGTCTTAAGCAAGTTGACATACTTGTCTAGCTGGGAGCGAGGTGGTGGGGTCTCCTTAGTAGTAGAGGCACAGATGTGTTGTGGGTTTCGTGGAGGTGGCTTTGAGGGGAACTTTGAACAGTTTGTGCTGTTATGGCCCACCTGGCAGCAGCAGAAGCAGCAACCTTCCTTGATGCAACGAGCTCACTCAACTGGGGTGAGCTTCTTGATGGTGGTGGTGGCGTTGATGTCCATGGCATTGGGATCTTGTTCTGAAGTACGATTGAAGGATGAAGGGGTGAAGCATCCCTTCTTTAAAGCGAGGATGCGCATTTTCTGACCATGGAAGGTCTTAGCATGTTCGATCCATTTGTTGATGGTGGTGGGAATCTGGGACATAGAGAGGATCATAGTGGCGAGTCGCTGGTCTAGGCCAAGCAAGAATTGGTCGATGAATGTGATGTGATCTGTGATGCCTGCTTTGGCAGCGAGGTTCTGGAAGTCAGTGATGTACTGTTGGAAACCATTGTTGGTGGTTCCATCTGTGGAGTGGGAGGACTTCTGGGTGAGCTTGGTGAGCTCAAGGCGGGCGGTGGCTTTGGTGTCAAAGGGGTAGAAGGTGGACTCGAAGTTGAAGCAGAAGTCTGGGAACGACTTTCCTGTGGTAATGGTTTGATCTGCCATTTTGTCGTACCACATTTCGGCGAAGTTGGCTCCTCGACCCTCACTCATCTTGTTGAGGGTCGTCATGATTTTGTCATTGTCAGATGAATACAAGGATTGGTTCAAAGCAAAGTAGGCCTTCATAGCTTTGATCCATCTGGAGGCGTCGGCAGGCTTGTCTGAGAAGTCAGCAGGGAGGGCGGCTTTGAGCTCGGGTACTCTAGACATGGTGGGTGCTGGGGTCGAAGGTGGTTGCTGGGGCAAGGAGGCTCCTAAAGCAAAGGAGGGTACATAGTTTCGTTGGGTGATGCTAGGGATACTAGGGATCGCTGGAAGTTGCGATAATGCTGACTGTGGGGTGCTGGGAGTGGTGTCATCTCCGATTTCAATGTCTTCGTCCTCTTCAGGAGGGGGTGCTATGGGTTGACGCTCTCAACGTCCAAAGCGACTTGTGGTGATAACGGTGGGGGCCCTTCACCTAAAAAGGTGGGGCTGAAGAGATTCTTGATCTTTTGTTACATGAAGTGTACAAGAATTTGTGGACTAGACGGGCAATACTCATGAAGAGACCGACGTCCGCTAATCTGCCAAATAAAGAGACAAGACTAGTCGGGCAATACTCATGAAGAGACTGACGTCTGATAGTTTGTCTAACAAGGAGGATTCCCTGGGTAGTGGAAGTCGAAGGGGATTCAACTTAGACTCAAGGATTTCAAGGGTGATTTGAGACTACACTTGTATTGCGAAGATCGAGAATGAGGAATACAAGTGTAAATGAAGAGTTTATATAAAGGGGACCAATGCGCATGGACTAAGAGATGATCAGGAAAAGAAGACTATGGAAATGTATGGAAAGCAGGGAACACTTGCCGTTGTGAGAAAAACGGCGTAGGAGATAGAGTTCAAAGATACGAATAAGGCCGAAGATAAGGCTCGTTAGAATAGTGGTGAAAAGAGGGGGAAGACAGTATTTGTAAGGAGGAGGAAAGCGGTATGGGGACGACTGGATGTACCCCGCCAAGTGGTGCGAGTACCATGTAAGAGGAAGAGGACAACACATGAAGAGAGAAGAAAAATTGTAACAATCTTGTTGGTCCAATGCCTATTGAACCATGTTCTCATGCAAGATACATTCTGACTTTTATTGGTGATTACTCTGGTTATGTGCTTGTTGCATTTATTTGTAACAAAGATGCTATCACGCAGCACTTTCAGAACATGGTGTCTTGGGCTCAGACCTTCACTGGTCATTCACTCACCTCTGTATGTTCTGACTGAGGGGGGGAATATCTGGGACAGGAACTTCAATTGTTTTTCTCTTCCAGCAGTGTTACATACCAAACCTCTGTTCCTTATACTCCTCAGCAGAATGGACAAGCTGAGAGGTTCAATCAAACTCTTCTTGAGAAAGCCAAAGCAATTCAGCAGCACACATGTCTTCCAAAGTCCTTTTGATGAAACAAACCTATATCATAATGAGTAGAGGGGCAGTGGAATATAAGTACAATCCTAAACACAATAGAAGAGGAAGACAGTGTACTTTTGGCAGGATGCTGTCGAAACAGCATTACACATTTATAATCACCAACCAATGCATCATCATTACTGGAAAACACCCATTGAACAGTTCAATGGAGATAAACCTGATGTTTTATACTTCAGAGTTTTTGGCATTCATGCTTACATCTTTATTCCACCAGAACAGAGAAAGGATAAGTTGTCTCCCAAATCTGAGAAGATGATTTTCATCAGATATGAACCTAATACCAAAGGCTACTGTTTTTGGTCACAATCACAGAGACAAGTGTTTATTTCTACAAATGCTATATTTGACAAGAATATCTTTCCTAACTGTTCCAAAAGTCAAGAAGACAGACTAATTCCTATTTCAGTTGAAGATGAAAACCCTACAGCAACTGATGATCCCACAGAATTGCCATCTCAGGAGAAACTGGAATCTTCTAGAGATACTCATGTACCAATATCATTGATTCATTATCCAATTGGACACCCTGGTCAAAATCCTAATCCACCAGTCTCCTGATTTTGGACATGAATCAGGAAATACCTTTCCATCTTTTCATTTATTTAATCAGTCACAGCCATTAGAAAAAGAAGCTTGGAGACCACCATCTCCTCTCTTCTTTGATTCACTCAAATCTAGTAACAACAATCCACTGTCATACCATACCTCTCCTATATGTCCTGGTACAAAAAGAGATAAACCCAACTGTTATGAACATACATTTTCACCCTTTATCTTTTCATCTTATCTTATCCATGACTGATGCTTTTATCTTATCATTTGGACTTAGATGTTTCTGTGCTCATGGACACACTACACTATAGATTCACCTGGATCTCTGATTCTCTTCACCCATGCATGCTTTCACTTTCATCTCCATGCTGTGCATGGCTATGCACTTCCATTCTGCCACACCTCATGGTTGGCATATGTTTCTCTTCCATTCAATCAACCATATGTTTCCCTCATGTCCAATCTTCCATTCCATGGCTATGATTGATGCATGTGCTTGATGCATTGCACAGACTACTATAGTATTACCCTATGCCCATATCTAGATTATACCCAAACATGTACAAATCCTAGAGTAGTATTTAAGGCCAAAGCAGCCACCAGAGAACTTCAGTCAAGTTCTCTTGAAGTCTCCCTTCTAGACCACCATCTGAATGAGACTCAGTCTCCTCCCTTTCTGTTCCTGCTAGCCCAGTAACTTCAGCCTTGGTGCACTTAGTGCTAGTGTAGGCCTCAGGTTGTCCCCTTTTCCATTACCCCTATCTTTCACTATCAGTGATCAGCCTCTGTAGATGCTCCCAGTATCAGAGTGGTTTATAGGTTGTTTCAGTGACTCAAAGTGGACTAGATCTTCACCTACAGATCTACATCACCACAAACACTTCCTGGTTTCAGATTCATCTCCTGAAGAGAAGAAAGAACTTCCTTTGGAAACTTCATCTCAAGTCTGGTTACCACCTCATCAGAATCCATCAAAGTCTCTACCTGAATTTAGCATTCAACCTTATCAATATCATCTGACTACTGAGGATCAATCTACTTGAATACCCATATCTCAGATAGTATCAAATAATGCCTATGGAGATAGAACTCCCATAGAGATCAAGAAATCACTCAAACAAGGTCTTGATGCAATTCAGGAGGAGATAGAATCCATAAATACCCTCTCTGAACCAAAGACACCACCCAATAAACAAGACGATTTTGGTCAGATGTATAGTTCACCATGGATTCATCATCACATGTTTATGGCTGTTGACACTTCATCTGTTCCCAAGCAGTATTGAGACATACTGAAACTTGGACTATCAGAACAGAGGCTATGGAAAGATGCCATGAGAGAAGAAATAAAATCTCTTCATGAGCATAAGGTATGGACTTTGGTTGATCTACCTCAGGGATGTCAATCCATCAAAGGGAGATGGGTATTTGCTGTTAAATTTGATGATTGAAAGAAAGCTCAATTTGTCACTAAAGAATTTACACAGGTTTTCAGAATAGACTGTGAAGAAACCTTCTCTCCAGTAGCAAGATTTGAAACCTTGTGATTATGTACTTCTATCTTTGGCAGCGCTTCATGATTGGAAAATTGAAGCTCTTGATGTCAAGAAAGCCTTTCTCTTTGGAGAGTTAGATGAAGAAATCTTCATGGACCAACCAAAAGGCTTCGTAGCGAAGAATCAGGAGAATGAAGTCTGTTGACTCCATTGGGCAATCTATGGCCTTAAGCAAGCTACCCTACAGTGGAACAAGCAGCTTCACAAGAGTTTGGAACAAATGGCATTCCAATGATCTATAAGTGATCCTGGAACTTATTTTAAAATTATTGGTGACAAGATCATTATTCTTCTCATGTATATTGATGATGCTCTCTTTATGGGTAGTAACAAAACCAAACTCCTCAAACACAAGAAATTGTTCATGAAACAATGGGAATCAAGAGATCTTGGTGAAGCTAAGGAATACCTAGATATGAGGATTACACGAGATCATAAACATAAAACAACTACTCTTGATCAAATCCACTATGCAGAGAAAGTTGTCAAGTGATTTTCGCAGGAGAATTGTAAACTGGTCTCTATTCCTCTTCCTACCAGATATAATCCAAGACCTTCCAATGCTGAATCCAATCCATCACTCCACAGTTGTTATCAGTTGGTCATTGGATCACTGCTATACATTATGCTAGGAACAAGACCAGATATTGCCTTTGCAGTTATCAAGATGTTGCAGTATTCTTCCAATGGATTGGAAGAACATTTGCAAAAGGCACTATATATAGTGCACTATCTATCCTCTATTACAGAGCTCTGCATTCATTACTCTGCGATGGGTAACCAAAATAGTTTGGTTGCTTACTCTGATACTGATTGGGCCGGTGACATTGAAATATCATGTTCTACCACTGGTTATGCCATCTTTTTGGGAAATGGCATTGTTTCATGGCTAAGTAGACAACAACGTTGGGTGACACTTTTTTTCACAGAAGCTGAATATATTGGTATAACTGAGACTGCTAAACAGTTATAATGGATCCAAAATCTCTATGAAGAATTAGGATTTAATCTTGGTTCCATTCCTTTATGTGTCAATAATCAAGGTGCTATATTTCTTGCTTCTAACCCTGCACAGGAAGGACATATCAAACACATTCATATTCCTAATCACTTCATATAAGAAGCTGTAGAGTTTGGAAAAGTCAAACTTTACTATGTTCCAACAAACAAACAATTCACAGATCTATTTACAAAGAATTTGGGCAAACAAAAGTTTGAAGATGGAAGAAAGGCTCTTCAACTCTTACAGTTCAAACCATTGTAATCTGAATAGCAAAGGAGTGCTGAGAATCTGGTATTCTATTTCTGATCTTCTATTACATAACCAGATTCTAGGCCTGATCACATGATGTTATTATCATATAACATATTCTAGACCACAACATCATAGGTCAGATGATGTTTCAGGCTTATGCCATTCATATTACATTATAGATAAGAAGTAGTGCTCTTTTGATAAGAGCTATTATTCCTATTGGATATTATTTTTACTATTTCACCTTATCTTTCCTCTTGTTCTATAATGTTCTATCACATTCTGTGATATACCTTATATAGGTACTATACAGTATACAGGTACAAACATATCCTGTTTGTATATATATAAGAAGGGCCTTACTGCCCTTTCTCCCTCTAATGAAGTAACTCTTCTTCATTCCTGCTTCACATCCACTCAGAAGCCTAGTCACTTGCTTCACCCTGGATTATCAACCAATTACCCTATACTTGATGAGCCTTCCATCAAGTGTTCACATCCCTTCTTGTTCTTGTGCTATTGGAGATCTTTACTTCCAATAAATCCAAGCTTTGTAAAGGGGTGCCTGTGGACTGAGATGCAGTTACATCCAGGCCAGGTGCTGGCAGAGCAGGATGGGTAAGCAATGCTGGCAGATCTTGAATGGGCAAAGTAGAAGCTATAAGAATAGGATGCATAGACCCAACACTATTTGAAGAACCTGAAGGAAGGAGGGATGTATCCAACATGGGTGCAGGCACAGCATTGGCAAGACAGGCCTCTGTTTGTGAATGGAATTTTGCCATAGTACTCAAACGTGAAGTGGTATCCCCATTTGTCAAGTTGGATGTTAATATACCACTGATAGCTTGGCCTTTCTCATTCCCAAAAATTTTCCTTTGAACAGTCAGATGATGGCCTTCAAGGTGAATAATACTTATTTGTTCCACCATTTCAAGAGTTCATCCCTCCACTCTGCATCCTAAGTAGTTTTCAGGAGGTGAATGATAAAATCATATATCTTGTGATAATTGAAGGTTCCATTCTTTTCGGACCATTGACTCATTGAAGAGATAGCAAAATGTGCCTAATAATACCATGTTTTTCAAAACAGAACAGTAGCAAGAGCAGTGTGGACATACCTGAAGGCACACATATGTGATGCATTCAGGCTCAATTGTGGTGATGTCATTCAAGATAGCATTGTATGAATAGGATTTTTTGTTTTCATCCCTGACAGCAGATTGTGGGCCTAGGAAAATATGACATGCAATTTAGCAAACTCCATTAGCAATGAATATCAATCTGAAACTTTAAACTGACTTACTTGCACATGGAAATAGCTTTTAAAGGCTCTGTAGCACACATTATCTGGATTGTAGTCACCTCCAGGCATTTCACCACTCCAAAAAAATGATGAGAGGTTATTGGCCATTATTGACATGATGCCTGATGCAAGGTCTTTATTGGAAGTAAAGACCTCCAATAGCACAGGAACAAGAAGGGATGTGAACACTTGATGGGAGGCTCACCAAGTATAGGGTAATTGGTTGATAGTCAAGGATGAAGCAAGTGACTAGGCTTCTGAGTGGATGTGGAGCAGGAATGAAGAAGAATTACTTCATTAGAGGGAGAAAGGGCAGTAAGGCCCTTCTTTTATACAGACAGGATATGTTTGTACCTGTGTACTATATAGTACCTATATAAGGTATATCACAGAATGTGATAGAACATCATAGAACAAGAGGAAAAATAAGGTGAAGTAAAAATAGTATCCAATAGGAATAATAGCTCTTATCAGAAGAGCACTGCTTCTTATCTATAGTGTAATATGAATAGTATAAGCCTGAAACATCATCTGACCTATGATGTCATGGTCTAGAATATGTCACATAATAACATCATGTGATCAGGCCTAGAATCTGGTTGTATAATAGAAGATCAGAAATAGAATACCAGATTCTCAACAGGATTTGCCAATTCTGCAATGTACTCAAGAACCAGCTATCCCTACTGCAGTCTCTATGCCTGCTAAATTGGGAATGACTATGTTTGTCACACCACCTCATGCTGCCTCTGCTCACCCAGAGAGCCCTCTTTCAGAGATCAGTGATATCCCACTCACACCTGTCACAAACTGGCAGGAAAAGTTGTCTGCAAAAGCTAGGGGCAAGAGGCCTCCTCCTGCTCCTGCTGATGCAGAAGTGGGTGGTACTGCTAGCAGCAGTCACACCAAGAAGTCCAAGCACAGCCACAAGTGAATTTAGGTGAGGTTTTCCCTCCATCAGAGAGTACAATGATGGGACCAACTTTTCGCAGCATTGTCTTTTCTATTCATCCAATCAGCCAGGTCACTTGTCCACATTGCATTTCACCATGTTTTTTGTTGCCTCATCCTCAGCTCTGGCCCTCGTTTGCCTTTGCTTCTTGCTACTTTTACTGCTCTCTGCATTTTCCTATCACTTTTGTTTACCCATTTCCCACACGGATGGATGGTCTCCATCATCGCATTCAATGGTCGCATCTCTCATTTCCCACACAGATGGATGGTCTCTATCATTGGTGTTGCTTGTAGTGCTGCAAGTGCATCAGTCATTGCAATGGACGATTAGTATGTATTATATTCGCATCAGGTGCTAGTCTGTACGAGATCAAGATTACACAGCATCATATTGTCTGTAGCTACAATCCTGCAATATAGCTATGTGTTGTGTCATCAGGATAGATTATAATGTCGCGCGAAATTATGACTGGTGGCTGTTTTTCCGAAATTTCAGTTTTCTCGTATTCTAAAGTAATCTGCACTGCTGTGAAGACGACCAAACAGCTTGTCGACGAATATAATCTCGACAAGTGCCCAACGAACAATTATTCGACCTTATAATATTTATGTTGTTTTTGTGATGTGATAGGAAGACTCACGGGATTGGCGCAGTGGCAGTGGCGTGAAGTCACGACCGCCACGTAAATCATATTGAGCGTAAAATCTCATAAGGGTTTGGAGCCCAAGGAAGAGCCGCTTTGGTAGGGACCTGCGTGCACGCACACGCCTTTACTAGTTGAATTAAGGAAATGCTTAGTCTGTTCCGACGCAAGAAAACATGCACGCATGGGTAATACGCATGGAGAGTCGAGAGAGATAGGCATCACGCCGTAGCGACTTGAAACATGGGGGAACGAAACTTGCTACCGTCAATCTCGGCGATGCTACTTATCCTCAATGGCAAATACTCGAGGCACAATTCGGCAACTCGTGCTCGCCATCCTTATACCAACCTCTGTGTAAAGACCTCCGGGAATGGTGGTTGAAATGATATTACTCTAGTTGGCGATAGTGGTCCAAGTGCTAACTCGGCTGGGTCTGCCTTACCTAATCAGGATCTCCACGTCAGACCACTTGAAGGTCGACGGCGACACCCACCCCGAATGCAGCGATGATCAGGTTTATACTGGTGCAGGTGAGTTTATTTCAGTTCATTCGGGTACGACGACATATCTTTCTAACAAGGATACAGAACAGGCAGGGGAAAACCCGGCTGTCAAAGTGGTATGTACCGTATGACGACGAGGAGAAGGTGAGGTACTTAATGCCTTGATTGTGTTAGAGATGCGCCAGAATAACCTTGCTTTGTCTAGGTGAGGCTTCGGGGTGAAGTACACAGACTAGTCGCGCCTCGTGATCAGAAGTACCAGTCCAACTTCGTGGAGGTCAGTTGTTGCGAGGAATGACAACGAGCTTCTACTCATCCACATGGCCCACAGTTCAAGAACCACAAGATAGTGTACCGTCGCTATGCTGGCCTTTTCTTCTGTGTGTGCGTCGATGCCAACGACAATGAACTCGCCTATCTCGAAGCTATCCATCTCTTCGTGGAGATTCTCGGTAAGCCTGGAGCTCGCTGGCAACCTACCATCTTCAGTAGTTGACAAACATTTTGCCCACTTTCTCTTAAGATTCTTTCTTCGATAACGTGTGCGAGTTGGACCTCGTTTTCAACTTCTACAAGGTTAGGAACCTCCTTCGGTCGTACATGCTACTCTTTTTCATCCGCGGAACCTATCAGGTGTATGCCATTTTGGATGAAATATTTTTAGCTGGTGAGATCGAAGAGACCAGCAAAGATGTCGTTTTACAAAGGCTAGAGGAATTAGAGAAGCTAGAATGAGCTCCTGGTCGCACGCCTATGTATGATTCTCACCCCTTCCATTCCATGATCTACCGACCCCCAAATTGCATCGGACGCTGACATTTTCCGTTTGTAAAAGATATTTGGTTGTGCAATACCAGGTAATTTGAATGACAAATGGATTTTATATCTTTTCGACGTAACGATTTCTGCCGCTCGACCCTACACCCTACCGAGACGCTTCTTATCATGTTTCACATACATAGCATCACCACCAAGCTTGGACAATAGTTATGGGAACTACTTCGTGGACTGCGCCTACGAACGCCACATGAATAAAGTATGCGCTCCATCGAAACGAAAACTTTGGGAGGCACACCCATATCTTATCCACCCCTGTACGTGAGTACACTAACGAGTACTTGCGATAAAACATTGAAACGATCATAGCTCTAAGTAGGCCAAAGGTCACTATTAGACGTCATGGCTTGTCGGCGCCAGACCTCAGTGGGGCGGGATGCTTACAGACGCAGTTGGAAATGCAATGCAATAGGGTCCTTCAATTGGTCGAAGCTTATCCATTAGGAATCTGGAAACCTTCGTTTCACACGGGAAATATTTGTTTCATCTGATGTCATCGTGTCTTGTCTTCCTCCGCACCACCTCATAGCCTCCTAAACTGCGGAACTGGTTGGCAAATGTTGCTGGTTTCAAGAAATCACATTTCCTTTCACATAGAGCACCACAGTTAATCACTGATCGCACTGTTTCACACATCGACAGCAGCGGGAAGTTCTTCCATGATCCGCTAGCATCGGTATGGTATTACCGGACTTCAAATCCGAAGACCTAAACAAGGTAGTCAGGCGTCGATGTCCATTATAAGGACGTCCGACAAACTCTTCGAGCACGAAGGGTATGGCTGTGTATCCTACGCCTAGGTGGGTGGCGTTGAAATACAGTTGTCCGCAACTCATCCTACTTGGATTCGACTGGTAGAGAAGGCGGAGCGCAGATGATCACGGGTAAGCCACCACATGGTTGGGTAGAAAGACAACTCATCGTTCATGGATTCGTCACCGGCCGCTGACCTTGGGAAGACATAATGCTGTACAATGGTAGTTACGTCCCAGCTTGGGATGAAACGAATGTTTCGTTTCTCCAAACGTCGCTGGTATAACCAAATCTGCTCTGGAATCCCCACAAACATGTGCTCACATGCTTACCTGGCGGAAATAAGACATTCAAGACGCATGAGCCATTCCAATACGATGCAATCTAGATCTAATTTTGCTCTCTATGCAGGGCCGATACACCTACAGACACACTATTTGCATATAACAAAGGTTACTACCACCTTCCCTCCGCCCTTCACTGATGCTAACATATGCATCTTGTGTCGGATCTCTTTGCCGACGTAGCGAACTGCGGGCGTTCACTGGGACGCATGACATTGTCAACCAACTGTTGAGTTCTCACATGCACACGCGGATCCCACATGATTCTCGCGTGGGCGTTCCCACTGGCATAATCCAGCGATCACGATATCAAATCTCCCAATTCCGAATGTCCCTGTCCACTCCACGTTACAGGGAAACCATTCGGGCAGGTAAAAAATGGGTCCCGAGGCCGGGCTTGGTGATGAATGGAGCGCACAAGATCAGCAATGATGTGATTGTGCCTATCCGCATCCGGCGTTGTTCCCGCACTCCATTTCCAATGGTGGGCCTTTTGTTGATGACGGTCAAACTTAAAAAGGCTAGGGCAGGACCTCTGTTACTGGCATATTCTCACTATTCCACCATCGTACGATCTCAGTCGTATTTTGTCTGCGTTTGCCATTACTGCTTGGTAGTACCCTCCCAAAGTCATCGCCTCGGGAGGATCTTGATCGCGTCGTTCGTTCTTTTCTCACTCCCGTCGTCATACCAAGACTTGCCGCACTGTCAGACCGCCAAATCTGGCTGGTAAGTAACCCGGTCTTTTTTGTCGGGGTGAAGTTCTACTCGACGAAATGCTTGTTTCCAGGTAATGCAGAACATCACCGCTACATGGAACTTTCGTTAGAGACGTATCGTCTCATCGCGAAATATGTAGGAAGTAGAGCAGACCTCTGCACCCTCTGCAGGGTAAACAAGGGTTTTCAACGGGCAGCAGAGCAGGCTCTGTACAAGATTATTTACGCATCGAATGCGTGGGACACTTTCGGGATGTGCAGGCTGTTCGCGAGGACTCCCCGCGTTGCGGCGATAGTCGAAACCCTGACGCTGTTTGTCAGCGACGATGATGACAGTGACAGCAGACCCCAATCCGAGGTCTGTTTGCCGGATGAATTTTGGCCAACCGTATCCCAGGCGCTCCACCACACGACGAGACTACGCCTCTTGAACCTCCACCTCGACAATGACGCTGCTCAGGCGTGGATTCTCGACGGTACCGCATTCCGGCTCCGTGGCTTCCACTGTGACTTGCAGTGGGATGCTCATCTTGTATCATTTCTGAACACCCAAGCCGACATCGATGACTTATATATCGTAGACTATCCCGTCTCCGAGGATATTGCCCAAACTTCCATACCCGCCGTATCGTCATTCTTGGACCCTGGCGCTCTCCCGAACTTGTCGACCCTGGAATGCACCTTTGCCGAAGCCGCTTGTGCCTTGGTTCCCACCCGGCCCCTTTCCCGACTCAAAACATGTTTCTCCAAAACTCGACCGCTAGAGAAGAGGGAGGAGTTGTCGCTCCTGTTCTCAAAATTGATGGAAACGACGCATCATCTTCGTTCGCTCGACATCGCGGATTCGAGTTATTCCGAATCGTTCTCCATGGATCTCCTGACCTCGGTAGTCAGATTGCAGAACCGGGTCCACGACCTACGGTATCTTGGAACGCTCGTCCTGCCCATCGATGGCCATATTGTACGTAGTTCCGTCTCAAGAGGGTCGTTGTTGTCGGTTGACACCCCTTATCAAGCGCCTCAAGTTCTATGGGCTTTTGCGTATACTCCGTTCTCTGGAGTGTGTCGAGGTGGACGTTTCAGAGTGGGAACCACCGCCACCTATTCCAGCAGGCGTGCGGGCACTGGCAAGCGAGCTGCGCCTCTACTGTCCATCCCTCCAGCGGGTAATATTTGTCAATGATTTCGAGAGGACGGTCATTGCCACGTCTCATGACACCTACGCTCCATACTGCGAGACCAACACCGAAAATATCTGGAGAGAAATTTAATCGGTATTTCCTTTCGGAACTTTCCCTCGGATGCCGCCATGCTAACCTCATTATAGAGCTTCGCGCCTATCACTCGTCTTGTTTGCCGTTCTTCGTGTTCACCGCATGTAGCCATAATAAAAACTATTCAGGATCTCCGCCCATCGTAACAATCTCGTGCCATATGCTGCTCAGACGTGTCACTTGCGATCCGTGGTTATATCGGGAAGCCGATCGTTGCCGTCCGGGAATAACCCATGCGAGGCGTGCAACCCTGGACACCCTCGGTGATGAGATCACGTGACCATTCCCGACTCAGATGGGTCAAACTTAAGCTTGACGTGCGTATGTAACTCTATTTAACCTCCTGATCCCTTCGTAAGTGCTTTGAACTCAGACAACGGATAGGTTACCAAACGCTGACGAGGTATGCCAGCATTTTAAATCCACGCCTCGGAGAAGTCAGGAGCTTACTTGCTAGCATGGTAAGCTACGTCGTGCGTGCGTAACGTCAAGAACTTCTTATAGCCAATCGGCATGTTCCTGAAACCCTTTGAAGACTTGTCTTTACGAGATAAGGGGCCGATTTAACGGCATATTTAAGCAGGAGTGTTATGCTTCACTCTGATCACTGCACGTGTCTGATGCGACTGTGCTCGTGCTCACTGAGATGTTGGCCGTTTCTGTCGAACCCGTCCGCGAACGCGTGCACCGTCGACTTCTCTGATGTGAAGAAGGGTATTTGTGCATCGAATCACGCAACATCACATCACGCAAATGTGCAAAGGAAGCCGCCATTCATATTACGACGATGATTGAAAGGCATGCACTTTCTGGTGGCCCGCTCGACCCTGACTGACAGATGGAAGAACGGGCGTTGATGTCCTCCCTTCTGGCGACTTCACATTACGGCCTTGTGGCAGAAGCACATTGCGCAGTGGCAAATGACCACCCTCTTTTTTGTGCGTTGTTTGGCGGACCATGGTGCTGCGGTGTGGGCTACCACATACATTGCACTCATGTTTGGTGAGGAGGCGTCTCGGCCGGCGAGACACGGGGTTGTGTGCGAAGATTCGCACGGACAAAGATCTGTATTTCACTGTCTTGATGAGACTTGGGCCAGAAAGCATGCCATCTGTCTCGCACCAAAGTTCAGCCAGAGTTGGCTTGTTTTGAAATCGGTAACAAGTAGGGCCGAGGATGAATTGACTTGTAAGGCGGCTTATACACCATTTGAATGGCGATCGAGCCTGAACTCAAATCGGTCTGGTCAGGAGGCACCAATAGAGATTGATAACATGGTTGAAAGTTCGATTGCTGCGGGTCCTGCAATGCACATTAGTTGATTGGTAACCTTGGCGCGGGTACTGTTGATGGTTGGTTACTGGAAGGCGCCCTCTCTGGAAGCGCTCCCGCGCTATTATATCGTGAAAAATATATTACCCCCGCTCTTGCTGTCCAGCATCTTATCTTATCGATCTTTCGTTTAGCGGGAATGGTGCGGCTGGCGTGGAATTGGGTCTGCGATTCGGAAGACTTGGTATGTTATGTGCTTTGTCACGTCCGCCATCCAGCGGTGGTGCTTCGCCGAGCCCTTGCTTGGAATCCTGTGCCGATCGTTCAGCCGAGTGCGCATTCTAAATCGCGCAGGGCGAGCGTCACCGCGCTCGATTGCCGCCCACATCCTACGTCACCAGATCACAATTATGATGTCATCTGGTGTGCATGTCATCATCGAACTACTACACTTGCCTAATGCGTATGGTGCTCCTGCACCGTATATAAAGGACGGCGGGGCGACGTTGCCTTCCAGTCGCATCCTCTTCCCTCTCTCGTTGCATCTATCAGTGTATCATCGAAACCAGACAGTAAACATGACGAACCAAGATTCCAGGTGAGCGGGCTAGAGGTCTTGCGGACGAAGAACGAAGCTGACAGCCCGCCGTAGCAAAGTCTCTGGCCAGTTCCACTCCGTCAAGGGGTCTGCAGTCGAGAGCGTACGTTCTCCCCTTGTCGCACCAGACATGCCAGTCTGACGTTTATGTAGGTTGGCGATATGACGGGTTCCCAGGCCTGGTCGCAGGCGGGCAAAGACGAGCATGCCCGCGGCGAAGGGGAATACAAGGCGTCTCAGGCCAAGGGATACGCACAAGGTGTCGCCGATAGGTTGGGCGGCTACAAGGACTCGATCGTTGGCGCCGTCAGTGGCGACAAGTCTCAGGAAGCCGCTGGTAAGTATTGCGGATAAAGGTCTTTGCCCTCGGTTGCTGATGATTGCGCAAGGAAATGTGAGGAACGAGAAAGGCCAAGCTCAGCAGGAAGTCAACAAGCCTACAAGCGATTAGATATTGTATCTGTAGACTCAGGACGTTCTAGGGCACTGTACGTTTTGGACGTTGAAAATCGGAAGTTGAATCACTCTCCGGAAGAAAGTCGATAGTACAATTCGCGAGATATTGGTAATGTCTGACAAATTTTATTCCCGTTCAAGCAGCTACACCCAACTTCGTGGACTCTTCAAGACATTTATAATCCGCTCCTCCTCGCTGTCTGCCTGCGTCCCCAACTCCGACATATACTCCCACCTCGCTGTCTCTGGTAGGCTCATCAAGATGCTCTCGATCCGCGCGGAAGGTGTCTTTAATCCAAACTTGGTGCCCCTATCGTACACCAAGTTGAACTCCACGTATCTCCCTCTGCGCAAAAGCTGCCATCGACGATGATGGTCTGTGGGAATGTCACGTTTCTTCTGCAGAAGGGGGATGTATGATGGGATGAAGGCATTTCCGAGACGCGAGATAAACTCGAAAATCTCCTCTGCTTCTCTTGGCCTCTTGACTTCCTCTGGAATGCGGGCGTGCTTCTCGTTGGAGAGGTCATCGAAGAACAGTCCCCCGATTCCGCGAGTCTCCTGCCGGTGAGGAATGAAGAAGTATTCGTCGCACCACTTTTTGAATGCGCTGTACAGCTCGTCATTCTGACAGGCATCCTTCAAAGTTGTGTGGAAGTGTCTCGCGTCCTCCTCATTAAGGTACGATGGTGTTAGATCGGATCCACCGCCGAACCACCAAGCAACAACCTTGCCCGTCTGTTCTCCTTCGCCTGCTTGTTCAGTGATTTCGAAGTAGCGGTAGTTAGCATGGACAGTTGGTTCGAATGGGCTACGAGGATGGATAACGAGACTGATGCCTGCGGCAAAGAATGGGAGACTGGTTTTCTCATCGAAGGGGATGGAAGAGTGATCTGCCCGCATCTCCTTGATGGCAGCGGGGGGGAGGATGCCGTGTACGACGGATACGTTCACTCCGGCTTTCTCGAGTTTGGTCTGCAGCGTTGAGGTGGTCTGACCACTCTCGGGTGTGCAAGCGAAGACGCACGACAAGCCTCTACCGCCCGAAGCTCTGATCCACGCGTCGCGCTTGAACTTCGGGGCATTGGGATCGAGCTGCTCGAGTGCGGCGACGATATCATTTTGAAGACTGTCTATGAAAATCTCCACCTGCTTGCGCATTGGAGTCGCCATGATGATGGGAGTTGGGATATGCCAGTCGTGGGGAGATCGCTGACTGAGTGTGGGTTTTTGAGTGTCGGAACCCCGAACGCGATAAAGTCACGTGCCATTGCTAGAGGGAAGATCTTTGTGTTGAACTATTCTCCAGACCAAGTCATTGTCGCCGCACGCAGCACATATAACCCCACCAACCATCTAAATCGTTTTTGAGTATCGTATCATCATGGATGCCCGTCTCCGACGAGTGAACAAGGAAATCACAGGTTAGTAGTTGTGAGACATGTCGGGGCATCGCTGACCCACGCCTCATTCAGACTGCAAGAACGATAAATCCTCCAACATTAGTATCGATCTCATCGATAACTCGCCTTTTCACCTCAAAGGATCGTTTCCGGGGCCGAAAGATACGCCGTATGAGGGCGGCACATTCGAGGTGGTGAGTCAGCCTCCTCTTTTGGGCACCGATGGTATCGTAGACCCCCTACGGTACAGGATATCGTGATCCCCGAATCGTATCCATTCCAACCAGTCAAGATGAAGTTCATCACCAAAGTGTACCATCCCAATGTATCCTCGGCTTCCGGTGCCATTTGCCTCGACATCCTGAAAGATGCCTGGTCTCCTGTCCTCACCCTCAAGTCCACGTTGATTTCGCTCCAGTCCCTTTTGTGTTCTCCTGAGCCGAATGACCCTCAGGATGCTGAAGTCGCCAAACATTACACGACCAGCAAGCGTAGCTTCGAGGAGACGGCGAGATATTGGACTCAAGTCTACGCCGGAGGCTCTGTTTCCCGAGGCAAAGCCCCCGCGAAGGAGCCGCAAAGAGACGAGGTCGCGATTGCTGGCCTTGAGAAGGCACATGTAGACCAGTTCGAGGGGCTCGGGTTTGAACGATCGAAAGTTGTGCGTATCTAACTCACAAGTATTTTTCCTTTGCCCGCTACTCATCACGACCGTTCTCTTCACGGACAGATCGATGTCCTTCGGAGATTGAATTACCGCGGAGCGAACGTAGCAAATATAACAGAAGATAAAGTCGTCGAAGAACTGTTGAAATAACACAGCTGTCGGCATACCCCTCGCATGTGAATCCGCTATCATTGTTTGTATCCCTGCACCGTTTATGTCACTGTATCTACCTTCCTCAGCACTCTCGCAGCCTATTCGTCCGGATCCTCCTTATCGCCCGTGTCTGTGCAGAACCCTGACTGCTTGGCACTTACTTCTTGGGATCCTCGTGCTTTTTTCTCACACGGAGAGACAAGATCCCATCTCTGTTTTGTCCTAGTGTGAGCTGACTGAAAGAAATTATTCAGAAACACGGCAAGTGATGCACTGAGACACACCTGCCCTTCGCCGTTCGATGCGCCCGCTCTGGTAACGGTCTTTACATTTTTGACCGGCGCCATTCTTGTAAGAGCGTCTTGACGCTGGGTATTTGCCAGCTCAGACGGTGGAGCTCAGTTGCGTGATATCATTTTCAGGGTCACTTTCGAAGGCAAGGCAGAACATGCAGTGTCTCTCCGAATGGTAGGTGGCTGAATGAAGAAGGCGCGTTGGTGATATTGGTACTGACGATAACCTATTTCTAGAACCGGGACGAACTGGGCGACGGGTTGTTGCGCCAAACGATGGGGTCCATGATGCCCCCCGCATGGGACCTCCACGTCTATCACCTGTCTGCAGGGTGGGAGTGGAAACCTCTACGTGTAACGTCCCAGGTCGTAAAAAAACAATAATATCAAAAAGGAATGAAACGAAATAAACCAGAAAAAAAAGTTATGAATTATTCGTCTGGTGTGAACGTCACCATATCAAGTTAATGTGGGGTAGAGGGTGCGAGTCGCAACTCAAATTATTAAAAAGCTTAACTGGTTTCGGGGGAGTCCCCCGATAGCGCGAAGGAAAACGAAAACAAAAAGAACAAAAGATAGTGCTGCCAGTGGTGAGCTAGCGTGTACAGAGAGCGTACGGCGGGGGATACAAGCGAGCGTGCTGAGAGATGCAACGGCGAGCAAGTCAAGAGCTCGGCGGCGGTCGGACGCGTGCATGAACCCGTCCACGAAGGCGCCAGATGGGACACTCCACCCTACTATACTGGCTATGAACCAAGTCAGTGCATGACAAATTCGATTGAAAATGTTCACGCGGTTGATTTGGAATCATAGAATATAGTAGACATGAAGTGACACCAAGGGCCACTCAGTGGGCTGAATCCAAGCAATGGGTCCAAATAATAGAGTGGGGGGAGGAGAGGAGAAAGGACTGAGCTGAGAGGAGTGGATGGGACTGCGAGAAAATTGTGTTGGAGGGTTTCAAGATATCAACCCGTTGCGACGACGCTGCTTTTATACGCCCATCACGACGATTTATTTTATTGCTGTGGCCTTCACTTTTTGGAGGCATGTCTGCCACTCGAAGCACGTCGGCTCTTTTCTGTCACATAATTTACGCAGCGTCCCGTGTAAGCATGGTGCATCATCACCTGATAACTATATTGATCGGGAATCCTGCAGGCACGTCACAAATGGAAACCAGAGTGGTGTCCTATGGACGGCAACGGCAACGTCAACGTTGAGTTTATGATAAGGAATGTGGACATTCATGAAGGTCCGACACTCACACCGCGGTCCGTGGAGAGCACAGCCGATAGCCTCGTTGGCATACGGTGCGTCCGTAAGGGTTTACACAGGAATTTCAGGGACTGAGGCTCGTTTACGCTAGTACCGGTTTGTCTACCATGACAGCATCCCGAACGATAGGTGTAATTGCTCTTGGTATATGTGCGCTTCGATGACACGGGGATCAACGTGAGTTCCACATCACCTGAGTGCACTCGAAATAGCCAGCAGAATCATGTCCAGCTATAGGGCATTGGTATCGAGAGGCGGCAAGCCCTCTCTCCATCAGATGGATGATAATGCAATACAACCGCGCGTTGACGGCTAAATTGAACGTCTGACGCTCATCGCATATCTTGCCACTGAGAGCTGCGGTACAAGGCAGTGTTGGAGGTCGGATCGATCGACGGTTATGAAAAGTCAAAGTGCTCGTTTTGCCGTAACTAGGTTGGATGTGGCGTCTTGGGGAGGCTGGAGCTGCGCTTGACTGAGGGAAAGTCGAACGTAACGGCGCTAATGAGACGATGCAAGCACTACACCCCATGCCTCAAGTTTCCGGATAGAGCTAGTGCAGAAACCCGCGGAGCAAGGAGGTTTGCTTTGCGCCGTCTTTTCACTCCACCTCCATTGAGAATGAATCAGAACGAGTTCAGGGCACCCTTGAAACGTATTGACCTCTGACGCATGCAGAGATAGATCGGCTCAAGTGGAGCGCCTCCGATATTCTTGGATTGACAGACCAACCGAAAATTATCCGCCCTGAAACCGCGAGGAAGATGTCAGAAAAAGGGTCGATGGTCCACATTGCTAACTATCCATAATTTCCAGATGGATATCCGGGGTACAGGGTGGTGGTATCATTACAACAGATCACCGTGATTGACCTAAGTGTTCGCCGTCAGTTAGCGACCAGAAACATCTCCGTTTGGATACAGACCAGCACACTCACTCTGCCACTGTGACGTCCGTTTAATGTGAGGTTAGGTCAGAGCACCACTCCAGGCTGTGATCGTAGCTGCCCTTCTGCCTCACTGTCCACCAGCACCATCTTCATGCGTGTATACTCCACCGTCGCCTTGAAAAATGTGTCACCAAAAGGGACGAGACCGCGCTTTTCATACCACTGGCTACTACTCAGCCGGGCGTCACACCAAAAGACTGTTGCACCCGTGCTCGAGCAATAAGATGCCGCGTAGCGCAGCAAGCTCGTCCCAATACCTTGACCCTGGAATTCTGGATGGCAGGCAAATTTCCTGAACCGTGCTGAGGTCCTGTGATCGCCACTTGCTGTACGATCATTAGTTCCGACAGCTGGAATGGGCTCGAAAAAGACAGAGATAACAGCGACTGGTTTGTCCTGGGATGGCACAAAAGCACCGAAATGGTACCCGTGTTTATCCTCGTCGAGACGAACGTAATCGAGTGGCTTGTCTGGCCACAGAACCAAGTGACGCAGCTCCTCCGTCAGGTCTGCCGTGATCTGGCGGATACGCAGCGTTGATACTAAAAACACGTGATTGGGTCTTCATAATTGTAGATAATTGTTGGGCACTTACTACGCTCTGTGATTTCCGTGGTTGCGGCGCTGGCGTTCGCTTCGCCAACCGCAGACTTCGCCATACTCGTGAGCAAGGACTGGATATACCAAGAGTCGTATCAACCCACCTTCCCGTTTTGCTAATTCGCATGTTGCCAAACTAGGCATTGACAGGGTCAAACTTTCAACTTACAATTTGGACCCGCAATTTAAACACGAGGTAAATGTTCAATGACAGCCATGACGGATATCGTTGTGGCCGACTGAATATAATAAGCGAATTTCTGACCGTGTCTCAAGAGGTTCATATCCAGCAAAAAAGGCAACACAAATCCCTTCGCGGGCGGCGGCTCTGATGGATGATGGCCTCGTGATCCTATCCTGTCGACACCCATTACGTGGAAATCTTGATCCCACATCCAAGAGTTACCTGTGGGATCCATCCTGGACTTCATACGCTTACGTTGTGCTTTATACAGATATCGGTTTTCGACCCAATCCGTTCAGTCCTCGTTCCAATCTATCATCACTTCCACGACTCATTGACCGCCGCCCGCCTAGATCTTCCTGATCGGTCCGCGTTCGAGATGAATAATATCCTTAATCGGCATCATTCACATGAATTTATGCGAGCCAAAAGTTAACATTCGGGTCCAGTCATCACGAAACCCTAGGCCAAAGTTTTGAAGTGGGGTGTCGTCCGAATCAAACATCTGTTGAAAAAAAAAAATTCTCTGACAGGTCGCTCCGTCGCTGTAATCGGTCCGAACCGCCCCCTTTGGCGGCCAGAGGCTGTCCACCCCAGAGGGCCACAATTGTCTAGCCTAGAGGCACCTGGTTTAGTCTAATTGAGATTGCCTGATTGCCTCTCTTGACAGCTCATTTCGCCAGCTAAGTCAAGTATCGGACATCGTTTTGCATTTCACACTAGTGGTGGCACAAGGCGTAGGCGAGGCGTCGGGTTCGTCTTCCTTATTGAATCATTGGCCTCTGCCATCCACTAATATGACTCGGAAGGACGGCATATAAGTGCATTCTCTGGGATTTGGCTTGATTGGTACACTCTCACGCCGGTCGATAATAAATTGCTGCCTCAGGGTTGGAGTCTTAGGTATACGCCGTGTCCTGCCTCGTGCCATGTTATTGAACGAACGAGACTATCGCAATACCCGGTACTACTCAATTGATCGGGTGGGGGCCCCCTTTTCGCTATGCGCTGCATCTGGTATAAACCAGGGACACACGCCTCAATTGAGCTTTCAACTCGTTTTTGGTTCGCTCACCAATGAAGCTCGCCATTTCCGATAGCGCTTCACTTGTGGTGCTGTTGGAGTGGTACATTCATTTTCATTTCCTCCACCCTCTCGGACGGAACTTTCAGAGCTTATCGACATCCCAACGAGGCTTCTGATGCGTCACAACTATCGTCATCATGCTGACAACATATTCGGATTTTATTTCTTTTTTTTCCAATGCACGTGTTCTGGCTCTTAATGGGTGTCTCCAATACAGGTCCCCGATCTCCAGGAGCTCTTGTTCTCGTGTGAAAGTAGCACTTCTTATCCCACCCCAACGATACTTTCAAAGGTTGGCTTTGCTGGCCGACTGCTAATCCACCAACCACGGCCTGACCCGAAAGGTAAGTAGCTAAGTACTATAATAGCCTATCTTCGTTTCCGAGGAGAGGGGCTGGGACAACTGTGCTATATTCGTAAAGATGTCCTCCTAAGTATTTCTCAATGTGAGATCTGCGTTGCGTTCTAAAAAAAATGCGGGGCATCCACCTTCTATCATGCTGAGTTGGCAGCATTTCCTGATTCCGTATGCCGTACTAAACCCTCTTCCATTTTCTCAGGTGGCGGGGGATCATTTACTGGGGTCGCAGCCTTTGAGGCATCGTCTCTGTTCCGTGCTTCCACCACACTTTTGCGAGCCTCGAAACCACCCGCCCAACCAAACCAGTGGTTCCTTGGGCAATGAGGTCCTCGCAATACAAGCATCCCAAGTTGAAAAGCGTACAACGCCAACATCAACAGGGAGCAAGCCCGCCAACCATGCCGGACAAAAACTTCTGTCCCAACAGAGGTCCCCATGACTTGCCCAATGAAAAGCTACGCCTCTCATCAGTATAAACCCATCGTTATCTTACGACGTTGTTTACTCACCGACAGAATGAGAATGGCGTTCAAGCGAGCTCGTGCGGCGGGATCGATGCTATCAGGTGATCGTCATCACGTTTACTCACCATCGGAAGCGAGACATACCTGAGCACTGCAGTAGACAACGACACTTGCTGCATCTGACGGGCGGCATCAAGCCCAAAACAGGCAATGACGACCGCTGACACGTTAATCCCCCCCGCAGCAGTTTGCACAGATTGGAAGACGAGAAGGACCGATGTCCCCACCAACGTTGCGTACCACGGCACGAGA